>MU867113.1:0-159356 GCA_033725935.1 Cladorrhinum sp. PSN259
CCGTTAAGGTACGGTTTTCCTTGTGTAAATAGCAGTAGAGGGACCGACGAGCCCTGCCAAGGGCATAGCGGTGTACGAAATAATAATAATATATAATCCCCTTCGTGAAGTAACTTAGCACCTGCCCTTACACGGCATTTAAGAATAAGGGAAATAGCCTACTTATAAATAAACCAACGGCAGGGTCACTAAATTGCCTTTATATACGATTTCAGGTTATATAATAACAGTCCCGAAAGCAAAAAAGGAGCCGTATATGGGCATATCCCAGCAGTAGCAATTAGTAAGGGCGATGTTCTTTATCAAGACACTAGATTAATTAGAGCCTCTTTAAGGTACCTATCCGTAAGAGAATTATCTGTGTTCTCGCTTTGTTCTTATGTTGACCTGCTCCAAAATGAACGAATTCGAGCTGCAAGGCACAAAGACCCTAAATTTGGAGACTTGACGTTTCGTGATATTTTCACAGTACGAGACTACATCAGCGAATGCCACGACAAAACAACGACACAACTATGCGATATAATAGGGAATGCCTTTGCATTACGGACACCGCCCCTTTCCCTAGCCAGTGAGACAATGCAGGACATCGTCAGACTCACCATAAGACTCCTCATCCTGACACAGGTCCAATTTCGACCAGGTCATGTCATCCCCACTCGCAACGCCTGCTGCCTTTGAATCAGGACATGAGCCTCCGGGACGCCCTGAAGAGACTACAAACAGCGCCTTTAAACCAAGATGCAGATCTCCTTGCCGACTTCCCATTGTGGTTCAACGTGACCGACTTGGAAAGGATAACTGGCCTCAAAGTTGGGTGGGCCGACTACATCACTGATCACCTCGCAATCATCAACGGGACGCTCTACTTGTGCCGCAACGTCGAGGCACTAAAACAGATCAGGGCATCAACAACATTATTTCCACCATTGGAGGGAAAGAAGCTTCTTACAAAAGACTTCATTGAAGAGACAATCAGATCCGTTCTTCTCTTCTTCCCCGCGGATACAGACCACGATTACGGCAACTGGTTAGCAAAGGGAAACAGCGCCCACGGACTCAATGACTGGCAGCAAGCTTTGGTGGCGGATTTTGAGCAGTGGCCAAGCTCGAGGCAGGTGGTCGACTACCCGATCTGGGGACAGAGACTTTTACGGATATCGGAAACTTCGAGGAGAGAAGGAGCATGGAGTATCAAGCGGCTCTGGTACGATAGGCGAGACGAGTCTCTGTGGTGGACGAGATGGGGGTTGATTACAGCTGGAGGATTGGCGCTCATATTTGGATTGATACAGTCCATCACAGGCATCATACAAGTTGTTTACGCCGCGAGGTCTGCTGGATGATGGATAAGACCTATTTACTTTTTTTTCCCGACAAATAAATCCAACTTATTCTTTCGAAAGCCTATGTGAAAGCCAAAATACATAACCATCAATACAGCGAAAACTCCAGGCGAACATAAAGCATGGAGTAAAGTAAAATAAGGAAAAAGAAGAAGCAGATCAATGCCTTGATGAAGCTCTTGGGAGGAAAATTGACAGCCTCGCGATGGATGCAAGAATCTAATTGGGCGAGACACTTGAGAACCCACCAACCCATCGCACTCTGTGCACTGACCAATTAATGGTGTGAGCTCCAGATCCTCGCCTCTCTGACCATGTGAATAGCACATGCAGCATGAACGAGTCGGTTAAAAGGCAGTTTGCCTCTTACAAGCTTGCCACTTATAACCAAGGGGAGCTATAGACAACAGGAAGATGGCCATAAGATTAACGTTCTGATTGTTCTAGCCCTCAGTGCATCCTCACGAGTGACGAGAGATTGGATGATCCTGTTCGACAATCCTTTGCAATTATGCATGAACGAATAAATTGCAAAAAGGGGGAAGCGAAGCACGGCCTGGACAAACTCGACGTCAATTGAGGAACTGAGGGCCAGAACTCTGGTCGTGATATCGCAACGTAGCGTTGATTGTCTCATGTTGATGATTGCACGGCGGCTGTCAATTTCCCAACGAGAGACAATCGTGGCCTTGATGCAACGACCATTCGTCACCGTGGCGGTGCGTCACACTCTCCAGCGTCAACTTGAAGCCACAGAAAGGTTTCGTAGAGAACAGCCGCGAGACAAACCGAAATGGATGGCTTCTACCGTAGAGTCAAAAGAAACGTTGCCAACTGGCTCACCACGGAGATAAGAAACTGAGTGAAATGTTGACATGTTTGGCCGAAGGTCCAACGTGAGGAAAGACAAAGAACTAAAATAAAGATAAAAAACAATGTGCCGAGAGATTCCACGGTAACAGGCTCCGAGACTTTGACAGAAAAGCACCGGGTTGTGCCTTGCATCCGAAAAATCTTCTTCACCTATTTCAGCTGGCCTAGGGAAGTTTGTGTGAACGTTGTCGTGGCCACACTAAATTTCGAGTTGCACGGTTTCACGGAGCCACGAAGCCAACTACCGACAGGAAAATGCAGATGCAGATGGCGTCTGCGTGGGGTTTGTCAATTGTGATGCGACTTCAAATCCGTTGGGTGTTGACGGTTCAGGAGGGTGTGCGTGGTCCTGCAGACAGCCAATGATGGAGCACAGCAGCTCTGAGAGGGACGAAACCTCAAACGGGGCATGAAAATAGAAGGGGACTAGTGAGGGGTCGGTCAGAAACTGGGGGCGGCAACTGCTTGGGAAAGGATGGGAATGGCTGGCTGGGAGGAATTGGGGGATTGGAGGATGGTGGGGTAATGGGATCCACCGAGATGTTTCGAAACGTCGCTTCCTTGAGGGCGCTGCAAGAAGAAAAGATTTTTGTCACCAGTCAACCACACCATTTCGATCCTTTACCCACCCAATGGAGATGTGTGTCAACAGTGGTGCGCCATGGAGCACCTCAACAAGCAGGCAACGAAGCTGTTATTCTTCTTTGTCCAGTTGCACTTTATGGTCACACACCATCGGATTGTTCCTCTCTTCTATCGGAAGTCCCCCGCTGCGTTGTGGCCTGAGCGCCCCTGCATCAACTTTTGCCAAGACACGATTCGACGATCGTCAGCCACTCCCGCATGCCGAGCTCGACCGCCACAAAACCTTGGAAGATGGACACTGATGGACAGAGAAACAACATCACTTCATTCCTGCTTGGTTGAGGAAACGAAGAATTGGCATTCACAGCAGCATAGCAATGACGTTGTCACACTCCCCTGCAATATCCCAACGTTTACCAATAAAGTGGATTACCAGGGGGACGTGGCTGGATCAGCGGTTGCATAAAGTAACCCCCTGAAGTACCAGGTACTTTTTGCCGAATCTGGACATCGCCTTGCCGCCAGATCTTGCCAACTTGGAACCTCAACCTTCCATCTTCGTCCGATGTTGGAGTCCACCATCTATGGTTGGTACCTGACCTATAGTTATGGGTTGGGCGAGCAGTTTGTTCCTGCGTCCCTGCCTAGCTTGTCTGGGCCATCTGGTACTCCCATCCAATTGTGTCCGGTGAACCCCGTGTTTCTACTTGCTCTGGTTCTCCCAAGAGGAGGGCCGATGTCTTGAACCATCAACCATGCTTGCCTTCAGCACCGCAAACACACTACTACAACCGCCAGATGTCAAGGGGCCCCCGAGTCCACCTAACCACTAATTCGACGCCAAGAACATCAGAGTCATCAACTTGCCTCCTCGGGAGATGCTGCACAGCCTACGCTGGACGACCTCGTATGTGGCTCTTGTTGCGTTGCTGCATCGGTATGCGATGCGGGTGGCTGACATCGTGGTGCAAGGTACCCGGCGGCTTTTCCAACATCATGCCTGTCATGACTCCGCAATATACCCGATAATCAGATGACGGACCTGGATGGCTACCACGGTGGATTCTTGTACCTGTGCCCCATGTCGAGGACCTTTGAGGTACGGGAACGTTGGCGATCACGGGGCGGCTATCGCTTGCCACCAATGAAAGCTATCGTCAGTCACTGCCGGGGAACCCTGTTCGATGAAACGTGAGAAGCATGGGCGGACTCGGAACAGGCGCCGGACAACCTCATCTCTATGCGTGGCCGCACACACCTTATAAGTTGGGATGGCTGCTCCCTTCCTGACTACAATTCACTACTGCAGGTCCCGGAAACCTTCCTTTCATCCTTCGACCGAAGACTTTATTCTTTCACACCATTCTTTTTTTGTTGGAGCCAGACTCTACCCACCAACTACAGAATCTACGGCTGGCTCCTCTGACTCTGAACAAGTAAGCATTTATTTCACGTCCTCCCCTATTGTGTCATTTTATTACCGTTGTCACTGCAATGGCTGTACCTTGGGATGATGTCGATGGAGTGACAAGGCAATGAAGACATTGTTGGTGACTGTCGTTGGTATATTGAGGCACAATGGGCGTCATTCACGTTGTTGACCCCTATTGTCTGCTGATCAACACCTTCCAGACGGCGTGCCTGCACATGTATTTAATTGACTCCTCACGAAAGAGCAACCTCGAGAACTTTTTTCCACCTAAATAACAAGTGACTAACGCATGCATAGTCATCACCTTTTAACATCGACATTTAAAACATTTTCCACTCGCAACAAACAACAATTAAACTTGGACTTAGCAGGACTATATCACCATGGGGTTCTCAAAATTATCTACTATATTACTCTTAGCGCTGGGCGCTGCTTCACCTGCCCTCAGTGCTCCCGCACCCCAACCCCGACAGGCCACAAGCTGGTGGCTTAGCAGCATCAAGCGACAAGGTGCCGCAGCGTTCAACGACGATGCCAGCTACAAGGTATTCCGCAACGTACAAGACTACGGTGCCAAGGGTGATGGCTCGACCGACGACACCGCCGCCATCAACAAGGCCATCAGTGACGGAAGCCGCTGCGGGTTGAACTGCTCATCGCAAACGACAACTCCTGGCCTCATTTACTTCCCACCCGGTAGCTATGTCGTCAGCAAGCCCATCATTCCTTACTACTACACTCAACTCGTCGGCGATGTCATAAGCCCACCGACTATCAAGGCTTCAGCAGACTTTGAGGGCATCGCTGTTATCGACGCCGATCCGTATGAGAATGATGGCAGAAACTGGTGGACAAACCAGAACAACTTCTTCCGCCAGGTTCGCAATTTCGTCATTGACTTGAAGTCCATGCCAGTCAACAGAGGCGCAGGCATCCATTGGCAAGTCGCTCAGGCGACGAGTCTCCAGAACATCGTCTTCGACATGCGCACCGATGGAGGCGACGAGAACCAACAGCAGGGTATCTTTATGGACAACGGATCTGGTGGATTCATGGTCGACCTTACCTTCAACGGTGGCAGATACGGCGCTTTCTTTGGCAACCAGCAATTCACGACCCGCAACTTGACCTTTAATAACTGCAAGACGGCCATCTTCATGAACTGGAACTGGGCTTGGACCTTCCAGGATGTGCACATCAACAACTGCGATATTGGTATCGACATGTCCAACGGTGGCCCCGACAGCCAAACCGTTGGCTCCGTCTTGATGGTCGACAGCATCTTCACCAACACCAAGATTGGCATCAAGACTGCCTACAACCCCAAATCTCCTCAGACTAACGGCACCCTCATCATTGACAATGTCGACATGACTGGTACTCAAACCGCCGTCTTCAACAATGCCACAGGCGAGGCCGTTCTTCAGGGCAACCAGAAGGTTGACTTCTTTATCCAAGGCAAGACGTATGAGGGCACTACCGCCTCTGTAGGCACCGCTGTTCAGGCTGCTCGCAGCGCTGGTGTCAAGAAGCCCGCGTCTCTTATCGATGCCTCTACTGGCAAGATCTTCACGCGCACCAAGCCACAGTACGAAGATGTGCCAGCCACCAAGTTTATCAGTGTCAAGGATAACGGTGCCAAGGGCGATGGCAAGACTGACGACACGGATGCCATCCAAGCCATCTTTGACAAGGCTACGGCTGACCAGGTTGTCTACTTCGACCATGGTGCTTACATTGTTACCAAGACTGTCAAGGTTCCCAAGGATATCAGAATCACCGGCGAGATCTGGCCTCTTATCCTTGCTGGTGGCGACAAGACCTTCAAGGATCAGTCCAACCCTCAGCCCGTCTTCCAGGTCGGCCAGCCCGGTGATGTCGGTCAGGTTGAGATGTCTGATCTTATCTTTGGTACTGCCGGCGCTCAGCCTGGCGCCATCATGATGGAGTGGAACGTCAAGGGAAAGACCCAAGGCGCTGCAGGATTGTGGGATGTCCACACTCGCATTGGTGGATATGCCGGCACTCAGCTTGAGTTGGAGCAGTGCGCTAAGAACCCCAACGCCACCAACACCATTCCCGAACAGTGCTTTGGCTCTTTCATGATGCTGCACATCCCCGCCGGTGGCAGCGCCTATCTCGAGAACACCTGGTACTGGGTTGCTGACCACTCTCTGGAGCCTTCTGCCAAGGACGGCCAGATTGATGTCTTCAACGGCCGTGGTGTCCTCATCGAGGGCGAAGGTCCCGTTTGGGGTTGGGCCACCGCTTCCGAGCACTCTGTCCTCTACAACTACCAGTTCAACAATGCTTCCAACATCTATCTCGCCCTCATCCAGACCGAGACTCCCTACTTCCAGGGTAACCCCGACGCCACCAAGCCATTCACAGTCAACGAGAAGTACGCCGATCCAGACTTTGAGAAGCAGTGCGCCGACGACAAGACTGGCACCTGCAAGCGCTCATGGGGTGTTCGTGCCGTCAACTCTGAGGACGTCTTCATTTATGGTGCTGGATTGTACTCGTTCTTTGACAACTACGGCCAGGACTGCCTCAAGACTCAGTCGTGCCAGGACAACATGGTTTCTCTTGAGGACAGCACTGTGCACTTTTATGGTCTAAGCACCAAGGCTAGCGTCAACATGTTGACTGTCAATGGTGAGGGCATCGCCTTGGATAAGGACAATAGAAATAACTTCTGCGCTACTCTGGCGCAGTACTCACCGGTGCTGGCGTCCGCATGATTTGATGGATTTGGAAAAAGAAAGGATAGACGGATAAGTAGATGATGATACCCGAAAAAAGGCGGGGATGGCATGAGAAATACATTGGAGGTTATTTGACTTTATGGTTTCTTTTTTTTTTTTTTTTAAAGTACTTCTCTTCCCTTCTTCATTCATGGCCCTAGCGGCATTCTTTTGTTCACTTTTTGTGTCTTTTGGGATTGGCGTTTATCCAAGGGAGGATTTTAGATGATGCATATGAGATAGCTTACAGGCAATCAAAGGATAAAAATTGCTTTCAAAACAAATTTGATGACCATCTTGATGTGTCGTTGCCCTTGTGAAATCTGAGGCCATTCCCAATCTCATTCTCACCAAGTCTGATTAGTCAGCACCAAAACTACCCCACTAACCTCCTGAGCTCCGGGCTAAAATCAGCCATTGCCTTGGCAGTGCCAGAATTTGGCAGTCGGAAACGTCATAGCTTTTATGCCCATTGTCGTTGCGAAGCTGCTTCTTGCATCCTACAACAAACAACAAACGTCTTTTGAAGCGCGCGCCATTGTTCAGAAACCTATTATTGTCGAAATTTGACTGTCTTAAACTCAGAGCAACACTGCGCGACACCATTTTCCACCTACCTTTCCACCAGGTTCCGCGACGGTCCTCGACTTGCCACGCTTGATGCGAGTGACGAAGCCTGCCCCGTTGGCTCTTCTTTAAAACACGAGGACTTTGTCTCTACTGTACTTTATAGCAACTACACATCGAAGCGCCGCAGAGAGAGAGACACACAAAATGGACTCCTCAAGCGACGATCCAAACCCAATCCTACGAAACACCAAACCGAAAGCCTCTCAACTTGCTTCTTCCTCCTCTTTTACCTCCCCCGTTCGAAACGAATCCTCGCTCCCGGCCCAATCACGCAATAACCCATACCTACCCACACCGACAGAAATATTCCTGCTGGCGCTCTACCCGTTTCTCCTCCTACTCGGCACCCTCTACGCCGTCTTGTCCCCCACAGTCCGCGCAGCGCCCTACGACCACGCCACGCAATCACACATTCAAGACCCGAGCTTGGCACCCTCGTATTTCGCGAGGAAGAACAATCTGTTCAATGTCTTGTTCGTCAAGAGGGGGTGGGCATGGATTACCTTTTCCTTTTTCCTGTTTCTCTTCACGCACCCAGCGATGAGAAGCACAAACATCAGGATAAAAGCGGGCATCAGATGGGGGGTTGTCACGGCTTGGTGGGTTTTTGTCACTCAGTGGTTCTTTGGTCCCGCCATAATCGACAGAGGGTTTAGAATCAGTGGCGGCGGGTGCGAGGATAAATTGCCCGACGCGGATGATGAGTTGGGGGATAAGGTTAAGGGCTTGGTTAGTGCTGCCGCTTGTAAGGCTGCTGGTGGAAGGTGGAGTGGAGGGCACGATATAAGTGGACACGTGTTTTTGTTGGTTCTGGGAAGTGCGTTTCTGTTGCAGGAGGTTGGATGGGTTTGTGCGAGGTGGGCTAGGTATTTGAGGGAGGAGAGGACGGTGGTTATGATTGATGGGGCTGTTAAGGGCGCTGGATTGGAGAAGGGGAAGAGGGAGAGGGAGGAAGGGAGGACATTTGTGATTGAGGAGGAGACGGTTGCTAGGACGGCGGGGGATGCGTTGGGATATGGAGGGAAGGTTGCGGCTGGTGTTTATCTGGCTAGCGTGTGGATGTTGTTGATGACTGCTATTTATTTCCATACTTGGTTTGAGAAGGTGAGTTTTCGTGCGTTGGATTTTTTTAAGAAAAAGCATATGCTAACTTTAGTGTGAACAGCTTACTGGACTTCTCGTCGCCCTCGCTGGATTGTACGCCACTTACGTTCTCCCGAGATTCATCCCAGCCATTCGGAGCATTATTGGGTTACCAGGCATTTAGATGTATAGCAGAGACATATGGAAACGGAACTGCATAAAGATTACTTGTGAATAGAGTTATGATACCATTGTAATTATTCCCATCGACCGCAATCATTTGCTTGCTTCGCTTGAGAATATCGACATGGATTAAGTGCACGGACCATCTTCAATGACCTCATCGAAGCTATTCACAATGTCGCAGCATTTTCCTCTTGCAAAATCCCACATCTTAGCACCAGAATTCCGGAATGACCGTCCAGAGAGAAATAATGCCTCGCGCAAAGATTTCCGTCCCTTCCAATCTTCCAGAGCTAGTGAAAAATGCCTTCAATCGCGCCCGCGCATCTGGAGATGTCAACTTTTACCCCACCCAAGTTAAGCTGCTGAACATCAATTCCATACCCGTATGTTCATCTACATTTCCACGTTGTCCTCTCTCCCTCATATGTATGCTCACAGTATTTTCTTTTTGTATCTTTTACAGTTTCAATTACGATTCGCACCTTCCCTCCTCTCGAAACCGAAATCTCCCCTCCCGCCACCGCCTTCCACCGATCCGGATGCCGTTCCCCCTCAATCACAAGAACAGAAGAAGTCCTTCTTTGATCCGTTCGATAACCCCGCCAAGGCCATGTTGATTACCCCGCTGGGGGAGGGACACAACCTCGTGCTGAATAAGTTCGCGATCGTGCCTGAGCATTTTATTCTGACGACGAAGGAGTGGAAGGAACAGGAGGACCTGTTGGAGGCTCAAGATCTGGAGGCTGCCTACGCCTGCATTAAAGCGTTTGAGGAGCACGATGATGGGAAAGGGGGCGGGAAAGAGCTGTACGTGTTTTTCAACAGCGGGAAGGGGTCAGGCGCGAGTCAGCCGCACAGGCACCTGCAGATGCTCGTTGTTGATCGGATGAGGGAGGGGTTACCACCTGATACGCAGTGGGATGTGTTGACCAAGCGGCTGGGGGAGGAGGAGGATCCAGAGAAAGTGAGGGACAAGTTGCCGTTCAAGGTCTTTTTGAAAAAGATAAAAAAAGGGGAGGAGGATGATTTGAGGGGGGTTTACATAGGTTTGTACAGGGAGGGGTGCAAGAGTCTTGGTGTGGAGTTGGGTGAAGAGGAGGAGGAACTTGTTGAAAGGAAGGCGAAAATAAGTTATAATCTCGGGATGACGAGGGATGTGATGGTCTTGATGCCCAGGGTTGAGGAAGGAGGGGAGGTTGAAGATGATAAGGGGGAGGTGGTGGGGCAACTGGCGCTGAATGGGACTGTGCTGGCGGGGACTGCGCTGGTGAAGAGCCAGAGGGAGTGGGAGGCGCTGAGCAAAGGGGATGAAGCGGGGGAGAGGCAGGTTAGGGATGTGTTGGGGAGGATTGGCGTGCCTACTGTGCCAGTTGTGCAGAAGGTGTTGCCTGTTTTGTGAATGGGATGGGGAGTGTACAGGTGGTGGATGACTACTTGAGTTAGTGTTCTCAAACGTTGTTGTGTTCATGGTTTTTAATCAAGTAGAAAATGCCTTTTTTTTCTTCCTTTGTTTCCCCCTCCTTTATTTTGTTTTCCCCTTTAAATGTATAAAGTTTGATTGCTAATAACTAAGCTACCTATTTGAATGTTGTTGTCACACCCCTTGCCAGAAGGCTTGGGAGTAAGATCCTTGTCGTTGTTTTGTAGGCAAATAGAAAATGATGACGCTTGTACTTATTCCCCAAGTTCACTTCCGCTTTCTGACGCTCCGTTTAACCAAGTGGTGCACATCGGGGGCCGGCAAACTCTTGAGTTAATAAGAAACTGCCCCTCGTGCTGCGGAACTTTGCAAAAGGCGCAGATTGTCATGCCGCGTGAACTCTGGCGCCCAGTCCTGATCGGCAAACTTGACAAGTAAAACGTCCCAGTGTTCCTGCCGCATCCTTGGATACCAGTTCCTCCTCCTCGGAAGCGGAAGAGAATTGGGACTTCCTGTTGCTTGCGTAGTGCGTATATAACTTTGACTTCCCTGTAGGAACTAGTGGTCTGCGGTCGTGCATTTCTGCTCCAACTGGCCGTTGGCGTTGATACGACGCTCAAACTTGGGGGTCACTTTGCTAGTGGGCTTGTCGTCTTCCTGATCTTCGTTATCAAGAACGGTGTCTGAGGGTAGGAGAGATGAGTTGGCAGGGCTCGCGGCTTGCTGGTTGAAATAGTTGGCTCAAGAGAGAGCAGTTTCTCGGTTGGTGGCCTCGGGGACTGGACGTCTGGTGGAATTCTGGCCGGCGGGTGGGTTTAGGGGCTGTTCGGCACAGTGATCTGCAGTTGTGCACTTATGCTCCCACTAGTTATTGGCGTTGACTCCCGCAGAGCCTTCAAATCATTGCCGAATTGCTTGATGATACTGTGTTGTCTTGTGTAGGTTGTGAACCCGGGAGGGACCTGCCGCAACTTATCCATCCCAATCGAAAGGATATCCCCAGATCTCCGGAGCCATCCATTGTCATCTTCCGTTTTTGATTTTGCCTTTGTTTTCTCCCTTCCCACTGCACCATAACATACAGGCTAATCTCCACATAAAAAAGAACAAACAAAAAAGCCATCGCGACGCCCGTTCCTTGGCCCTACGAACCCCTTTTTACCCCACCGATTTTTAACGCTTGGCTCTTGGCCAAAGGAATGCTGAAAATTCCATAAAATCAATCTCGACACACTTCCGTAAAAGAAAGAAAGGAAAGAAAGAAAGAAAGAAAGAAAGAAAGAAGGAAAGAAGGAAATCCATCTACAGCATGAGCCCATTGATCAGAACCCAGCCTCTACATACACTCAGGGTGTACGTGACAGATGGATGGAGTGATGTCACAATACACTGAGGGTGCATGTGACTGATGAAAGGGATGATGTCGCAGACGCGGCAGGGACTGGGATTCGGGCGATCCCAGTCATTGCGTATGTTGATGTGGTACAAAGAATTTCTCAACAGGTTCCCTGGTCGAATGGGAATTCATATTCGTCTAAGAAACGCTCACTGTTAGCAAATCATACCCACCCTCCCCAGAATAACGGTAGATACTACTCACGAGTGTTCGCAAACCCGCAAATGGAGCTAGCTTGCTAGCACCTCGATCGCGACCCGGTGTCGGAGTAAATGTAAATGCCGTCCTCAGCTTCAGCTTCCTGCTCGTAAAAAGGCCGACGAATGTCCCTGCCAAGGGCTGTATGCTCCCTGACGAGATCGTCCCACCTCTTGCGGCAGGTGGAGTTGCCAAAGTGGTAGGAGCCGCCGTTGGAGATGATGTACTCGCCCACCTTCTTCCAGGGGATCTTGTGCGAGTTTGGGTCCGAGGGGTGCTTGGCGTAGGAGCGGACTGCTTTTTCGAGGAGGATTACCTGGCGTTTACGTGAGGTTAGCCAAACTTTGGGTTGATGTGGGCAAAGTGAAAACCCATGACGTGTGTTTGGATGGGATGGCGGAGGGTGGAGTGTGAGTGATGTGTTGTGATTTCGGATAACAGGGGTAACAAATTGGGATTGGGAAGAAGAGTGGTGATAGTAGCAGAACAAAGGCAGAGGGAAGAAAAAACCCTACATCGAATGCTGTCCACTCAGGCTTACGCACCCGCGCCTCCCGACTCTTCGTCAGTGTTCGATATCTCCCGCGCAACGTTGACTCGGCCTCGGTGAAACCCCCTTCCAGCCGGATTTGCTTATAAGTCATGCCTCGTTGCTTGCACTCGACGAGGAACTCGTCCTTGACTCTGCGCTCCTCCGCTTCTGGGTCTGTGTATGGCATAGAACCTGAGGCGGGGCTGAGGATCTCACCATGGTATGATGTAGATGGTTTGAGAGGAGCAGGGCTGAGCAGCGGCAAGGGGCGAGAGACTGGGGAAAACTGCGACTGGGCCCGGGCATTCTTGTTCTGGTGTCTAAGTAGGGGGGGGGAATTGGTGGAAGTTGGGATGCCGGAGGTCATCTGGGGCAGGAGGCAGGAGACGGTCTCTTGTTTCTTCACATTATCACCTATCACTCGGTCGCGATGGGACCGGCGGCTTTTCATTTCATGGTCGTTGTTGTCTCCTCGCTGACTTTGCCGTGGCGCTCGGTCCGGCAATGACTTGCGTGGTTGGTTGTGAGGTTGCCCGAGGGTCCGGGATAAATTCGCGATGGTGTACGTCTCCGGTGCTGATAGGTGGCCGATATCCATTGCTAGAGGTAGCAAGGAAGTGTCTGATTGTCGGTATAATTGAGAAGGGTGCATATGGGAAGCTTCCCCAGAAGAGTTGGCTAGAAAGCTGGTGCGAATGGACTCGGAGGATGATGTAGGGGTTGGTGTTGGCCGAAGTCGGAGCAACTTGGGAGAGACAGTTGCCTGTGGTGCAGGGAAAATACCAGCTGGAACATCCCAGGAGACTGGGGAGGAACTGGGCTGTTCGACTGGTGATGGACCCCCCGAGTCAACAATGCAGGGGAGACTGTCAGCTCCAAGATGGTTTCCTCGTATTGTCCAGGGGGACTGGGCTGCCGAATCAGAGCCATTCACCATCATGGCTTCCATTATCTCAGAAGCGCCGTTAGACGAGAAGCTCGCTGATGAATCGTACAAAGGAACAGGAGCATGTTCTGTCATTTGTGCTTGAAGATTCAACTCATCCTCCTCCGGCATTGCTTTGACCATTCCATGTGGCGCAAAGTCTAAATTGGCTGGTCTGAAGGGCGTTTGGGCAGAGTTAAAAGTGCTTTCGCCCAATGTGTAGTGCAGATTGTTATTGTAGCCCAACATTTGGTTGTCGGTACCGCGGTACTGGGAAGCGGGCTGGTTTTGCCACAGGTTGCCGTTTTGAGACGATGCAAACGTTGAAGCCTGGTGCGCCGGAAGTCCTGTGCCTGGTGCATGCTGCCAGTCAAAGTAAGCTGGATCCAAGATGCCGTCCACGGCCCAATTAGATGGGAAGGTCCAAGAAGTGGTTCTTGGGTTGGCATGGTTGTGTGAGACATTGTTTGCAGACGTCGACGAGGAGGAAGAAAAAGGGGACGAAGTCATGCTGCCCAACATGGAGTATGGCTCTCTGGTCTTTTTAACGACAAACAAAAATACATACATGTCAGTAAATCATGTTTCGTATGTTAGACAAAGGAGAGCTGGCAGCAGAGACATGCTTGAACATACCAGAAGAGACATGGAGCCATTACCACCACTGCTCAGGCTGCCGGATACCTCGTTGAATCTTCCATCCACGCAGTTATTATTGCTGAGTCGCTGCTGCAAGCATTGTGAATCTTCGGGCTTTTCGGGCCCACTCTTGCCGTGTTCGACCATCGGTTGGGACGAGTTGAAAGACACGGTGGGAGGATTCTGCTGTCGGTGTTGTGAGAAGGCCGAGTCCTGGTCAATTGGTTGTTGGTTTAGAAACGCCCACGCTTGTGAACAAGCCAAGATATCCTCCTCACACCAGAACTTTTCCACTTCTATCATGGGCCTGGCGAAGCTCATAAGCACTTTCGGTCTCCTCCTGTTATCTAGACCTCTCAATAACTTGTAGTGCCCAGATCCCCGCACGCCAGCTGTCTTGTTTCTGCTTGGCTGCCACCCCCTCTCTTGCTTCCCTTCACCGCTGCTTCTATTCACTCTGCTGCCAGTCAGGTCGAGATGGATAGGTCGCATGCTCAGTGAGCCCCGCATGAATAAGTGACTCTATAGAAGCGCTGCGACGCCTGATCTGTGCGGGAGGAGTTCGTCGGGCTTGAGGAAACCGGCGGTCAAGGCGGGTAGGTTCTGGTTCTTATGCAGGTGTTGTGTAGGTTCCCGTTGGGAACTGGGAAGTGTTGCAGAAAAAAAAAGGTAGGTTCAAGGTTGTCTTCCACCGAATACAGTATTTAAGCTTAATTGAGCAAAGAAATAAGGATTATGTGTACATCAGACGAAAAAAGCCGAGTTGGTGATGTAAGCTGCTATAAGAAACGTCTTGAATAAAGTTTGAAGAGTTTTTCTTCGGAGGCCTGGTGAATGGAAAGGTTGGGTGCAGTAGAGAAGAGAAAAGGGAGTCTCCAGGTTGTCTTGCACAGAATAGAGTCTGTTATTTAAGGCTCAATTGAGCAATGAAATAATGACTTATATGCACGTCAGACTACAAGAAAATTGTTATGGTGGTGTCAGCTGCTATTGAGAAAATTAATGGAAAAGTTGAAAGGTTTTTTTTGGGAGGTCCGGGGAAGGTAAAAGGTCGCAGCGAGCGTAGTGGTATTTTCCAGGAAAGTTCCGTTGCGTAGAGTATTGAAGGGTCTGTTGTGGAAGAAATGACGAGTATTGTGTATTATCAGACGGGACGAAAGATTCGAAGTGCTGTCTTTTGTTCCGGGTAAGAATTGCTAGAATCAATGTTGAGAATCTTGTCTTAAGGGATCAATGTATTGTAGAGAATATTATCACTAGGAATAAAAGAGAGAAAAATGGTAGCCTCAAGAGGATGTTTCGTTACAGAGTCAATTGGCAAAGAAAATAGCAACTATTGTCCACATTGGATCAGACGAAAAAAGAGGTCTCTTGCAGTATCAATCGTGACCGAACGGGTGGAGCACGTGTGTGCATGGGGATGGGATCAAACTTGGAAGATTCTCGTTTTGCCTCACTCAGCCCTGCTTCTCATTTACTTGAGTATGAAAGGGGTTGTTGTGATGGTTGACAATACCGAGAGCCTTGCTCAAACCGGAAGTCTCACTGCCAAAACTGGAAGATCATTAGCCTCTTCCTCCCGACCCGGGGCACCGGAATCTGTCTTCCATACCTCTCTACTTGACATCGGTGGGCATGTTATCAGACTCCGTCGGGCCGGACGGTAAATCCTTGTCGAATACCGCAGTTGTGCTGAGGAGAAAATATCGTCAAAGCTGAGTACTCATATCAGCTGATGATTGTAATATGATATTTCCTGGCTCTCTGGTACAGTGGCAAGGGCGGTAATCTCGAGAATGCCTGAAATTGAAAGGGTCAAATCAGGCCTACAGTGGGTGGCAAGCAAAAAAAAAAAAAAAAAAAAGGAGAACGGTCTGGGCACCATTTCAGGGGGTCAAAACGGCTAGCCACGCTCTCAGCAGAACATGTTTTGGCCTGAGCCATAAACTGTTACAGCATGGATAGCCAATTGTTTGTCTCCAAATGTGAGTTCTCAGACTGACAACCCTATCAGCTACAAACAGTACAGCACCCGGAAGCACACGGACGTGGGCCGTCTCTATCTCCCGCTCCGAATACCCAGAATAAGTCCCTGGTAGCTCGGGTATCTAGATCTGGATTGTAGATCGAGCCAGGATGGGCGAGGTCGCAGATGATGGTTGCAGTGCGAAACCAAAAATGGATTTCATGGGTGGCAATCCCTTCCCCCAACAAGATGCAGCTTGGAAAAATCTCCTGAATGTGGTGGATTAAGATCCATGGACGAAGAAAAAAAATGCAGGGTACGGGGGTGTGAGGGCTTGCATGATGCAGATGTCAAGTCCATGGCAAGCAAACGCCAAGGGCAGCTAACTAATGCTGCGTGTGAATCCACCTTAGGAGCTGGCGAGGGCGGGCGGCAAACAAGAGAGCTGTCATATTTTGAGCCTCTTTTTCGATTATCCAAGTTGTAAAATAATCATTGACATCCGTGCCGATTTTGTTATCGAGTCAGAAGTTCAGCGTCGGTGTCACGGTGATCCAAAGATTGAAATCGGTGCTTCTTTCCTCTTCAGGAAAGAGTCACATACCGGGCCACCGGTAGTCATCCGTTGCACTGCATCAACCTTGCAATGGGTCTGCCTGCAAGTCCCGCTGCTAACACGGGTGAATTGACATTTGCATCAAGGAAGCGGCAATGTGTAAGTCACGGATCTTAGGAGCGTGTGGGGGTCGCACACACCACAGGCTTGACGCGTCTAGCCGTCGGGTGGCCGAGGGAGACAGGCTGAAGGCTGATACCTACCTTCTCCTGAGAAACGCACTGATTGAGTGGGTCGTAACCAAAAAACGTTCATCCCGCGCGGTGCCGTCATTCGCAAGCCACGGTCGACCAGGGGGATTTCCGCGGAAGGAGCGGCTCCTTGTTCCAAATGTTTTTGACTTGTCTGTTTTGATCTCGTCGTCCATTGATGATAAACACTTGTTTTGCCCAGAAGGGGACTCGAGAGAAGATTGCGACGGGACGCCATGGTATTATGGGAAATGGAGAAAGAGACAGGTCAGCAAACGCCAGGGTTTTTGTTTGACAATGCCCGATGGAGTTGGATATTTTGGATTGAGGAAAAGAAGAGAAACCAGCAGCCTGCAAATTGATGCAATTGGGCACCGGTGAATGAAAAGTGAGTGATATCAGGTGCTCTTTCCGCATGATACTGACATCCCCGCACTGGCAGTGGCGTGTCGCAACGTGGAATAGATGACGTGCATTGCACCGCTTCCAAGTTCGTAAGGAAGGGACAACCTCTGTGGTGGGAGTAGGTAGATCAGACTGCCCGAGCAAGTGGCAGCAAACGGCGCCGACCAGGCCTAGAGGGTTCCCGCAGTCAACCCAAGCTGCCTGTCTGTGTCGGCGGTTCCTCCCATCTGAAATTACCAAGATGGGGCGGGGAGAGCCATGAAGTCAGAATCGTGCCATGTTTTTCCCGGGAGAGTACTTCTTGAACTCATCTCATGATTCTCATCCACTTCTTGGGGGTTATGATGAAACATTTCAGGACTGGAATTAAATGGAAATTAACGAAAGGTCTATTGGTTCCCAATATGAAACAGGCGCAAATCATCTGAAAACAGTCAAGGTCGAGGGAATAACCCCTCACAAGGCCGCCTTCCCTTCCGACCTCGTCAATCCCAACTGCTGATCCAACACGCTACCAACTACCTCCTCCATCCCCTTCCAAGTGATATTCAGCTCCTTTTCCGGGCGGCTCGTATCGGCTGTGAGCGGGACAGCATAAGGACCCTCAAGCTTGACATCGATCTCCGGATACTTTTCCTTCACAAACTTCACAACCTCATCATAACTTGTGGGTCTTCCAACAGCAAGATATTCCGTCACCAACTCCTTCTCGTCCAATGTCACCTCAAGGCTCTTCAACACAACATAGCTGACGTCTCTCACATCCACCATGCTCGCCGGAACAACAGGCTTGCCACCAGGAGGATTAGTCAGCGTCTGCATCAGGTAGGCATTGATTCCGTTTGGCGGGCTCGCATCCCGTTGTGTCAGGTCCCTCCCAAGAACATAGGTTGGGTGGACAGTGACAAGAGAAAAACGAGGCTTGTGGGTGGTCATCCAATCTATGGTGGCTCGGTGGGCGAGAATCTTGGACGCTGAGTACTTGGCCCCGTACCCTGCACGTCCTGGCGGAAACTCCATGTCCTCATCGACGGGGAAGGAGTGGTTGGTCCCGGCTGTTCCGTTTGTCAGTTCATATCCATCCATTTCCCGTGCTCCGTTTGGGTATGTAGGTATACGTACTTTTGACCTCCAAGCCTGGAGTACTCGAGGAGCCCGGAGTACTCGAGGAGCCTAAGGGCATCAATGCCAAGATAGAGGAGACTATCACCACTCTCTTGACGGAAGGTGTGGCGGAGGCAGCCTTCAGAATTGCTTCCGTGCCTTTAACGGCGGGATGAAGGTACTCGGTCTTGAAATCATCTACTTTTCCTGGCATGGGCGATGCGATGTGAAGGATGTAGTCCACGTCGTTGGTGGCGAGGGCTCCACGTAGAGCTTCATCATTCTCGATGTTGGGGATCACAACAAAATCCAGCTGAGTGACATACTCTGGGAATCGAGCCCGGATCTCTTCTGTCTGGGTCTCGCGGCGGACGCTGAGGCGGAGATGATGGCCAGCTTTTAGCGCATCGAGGATGACGCGGGAGCCGATGAATCCCGTGCCGCCAGTAACAAAAATGTGTGAAGGCGCCATGTTATACAAGTTAGGTCTGTTTAGGATTTTTAAACGTTGTGCAACAAAGACGTGCGCAATGTTGGAGACTTTTGCGATGAATCATGTCACAACTGATGCCGGAATACATGTCCTTTATACATGTATGCTGTCACAGAAAATCATACTTTTGCTCAATGGTAAATCATTTCAAATCATTCTGACATCTTTTAATGATCACCTCGGTGATATGAAACGCGCTCTCTGATTATTAAGATCATGTCCCTCTTCGCTTCTGTAATTACTGCTATTGGAGACAGAGGTATTTTGATCAGTAATCCAAGTGACATTTGGAAATATTGCTGTATATGTAGATTACTCATCGCTTCCTTGGCCTCGGCATTGAACGCCATTTATTCCCCTGGGCCTGTTTCTGGCTGCGCCAAGATGAGAGTTCTAAAATGGGAAACATACCCTTTGGCCACAGTCCTTTGTTGATGAGTGATCAAGAATCGGGCCCTCAACGCTTGGGGGCACGATTCAACAATTGAACTTGAGCTATGAGTTCAATGCGAATTCCCAACAATGCATGGGTAGATGTTGCATTCGTGGTTCAACAGATTTGGCAATGCTGGCTGGTATTTAGCATTTAAAATCGCGAGGTGAAGTCCACCAAACTTGAACAAGCACTTCCCATTTTTCCGTTGATCTCACCGACCGTGACACTATACACATAGACTTGTACACATATTTCTTTTCAACCACATCTCTAACACATCTTCCCAAAATGCCCCTCTGGCTAATCTACCACCCCTCCCAATCCTCATTCACCACCCAAGAATCCAAACAATCGCTAGCAGAAGACATCACATCCATCTACACATCCGCCGGCCTCCCCGCCTTTTATGTCTCAGTCAACTTCATCCCTCTTTCTAACGAAAATATCTTTGTGGGAGGCAAGAACCCCGAAAACACATTCATCAGGATCACGGTTGACCACATTGCCGTTCACTTTCGCGACAATGAGGCGAGGGAGAAGAGGGTCCTAGCTGCGGTCGACAAGGTGCTGAAGAAGCACGTCTGCGACAAAGGGTACGAGTGGGAGTACCATATTGATGAGACGCCTAGGAGTATGTGGAAGATTGGCGGGATTGAGCCGCCTCCTTGTGAGTATTTTGCATCAATTTGGCGTAGGTAGGATAGGAGCTAATGATGAGGGACAATAGTTCAGAGTGAGGCGGAGAGGAAGTGGTTTGAACTGGGAAGGGCTGTCGAGTGGAAGTCGGAGGAAGAGGGGAATGAGAAGAATGCTTGAACAGATAGAGTGACTTGTGGGAGGATGGAAGGTCAATATGTAGATGATTGCAATACTTGCATCATGGCCGGTTCGACTGAAATCATACACCTATCTTCACTGTAGTATCATGATGCCAATCAATTTTGTGCAATATAATTGAGTGATGGAAAAGACAAAAAGCTCACCTGCCCCGGACATTAGGCTACGGAACCCCCTATAGGGTTTTGCTCGGCGGGACCCGAAGACACACGCGCTCGGAAGCTCCTCCACCAATACGAGGATTGGAGGAGATCCGTGGGCCGGAATGAGATGCCCGAGTAGGGAGCCGAACGCTCAACCCCCCCGTCTCGGACAAATACATGGATGACCCAAATATGCAGTCCAACGATATTTGAGTGTCTGATGCTGGAATGGTCGCTGGGCCTTGTAAAAAGTGGCCGGGAAGATCCGTGAAGTGGGGCCGGTTTGGAAGGTTGGTGCACGGTGCACTGTACGGAAAGTGGGGTCACACACGGGGACGGAAACGGAGGTCCACTTAACAACAAAGATCTGGTGGTAAACATCGCATGCTTTAAGCTGTGGAAAATAAATGCCACTTGTTATAGATTTCTAGAATTAGCACTGTTTGTTCCGTCGAACTTGGGCTGAACGTAACATTGGTACCCCTCGTCGCCCGACTTTCTCAGGTTATGATGATCCGAACCACCACGCACCAAATCAAACATACTGTGAGTTAAAACAAATCTTGTGAAATTATTGTCTAAATTAATGGCAGTGAATGTACCTTGAGCAACTAAGTAACATGCACACCGCAGCGGAAATGAATCCGAGAAACGAAGTCTACACCCATACCGTGACACACATCAACCTGCATCCCCATCACCGACACATGCACAGAACCCGAACCGCCATACCGCAATCCCCCTTCACTCTATCCACACAACCAGTTTACTCAGGAGGAAGTCTTGAGGCCACAAGCCTTGGCACAGCTGTCGACCTGAACGACGAAAGCCTCAGGGATGATTCCGCGTAGCTGGTCGAGCTGGCTCGGTCCCAAGAAAGTAGGGTTGCCCAGGGAAGGAGTGAGCACGTCGTCAGGCATAGACGAGAAAAATGTCTGAGCAATCTGGAAGCGGCCCTCATCGTTGCTGTCAAAAGCGGCAGCAAAGACGGCCTGCTCGCAGGTCGGGTTGAACTGCCAGTGGATGTGACCCTGAGGGAACAACATGCCGGTGTAGTTGGTGAGCGTCATGGCAACCTGGGGAATGTTTCCGGCGAACGGGCCGTCCTCCTCGATAAGGAAGGCTCCAATCAGGGTGCCTTGGACGACGGTGAGGAACTCGTTGCCGCGGGGATGCATGTGAGGGACGTTGAGGCCGCAGGGACCTACGAAGCCAATGGCCGCTGCTACGTGGGTGCCGATCAGACCCGGGATGGAATCGACGCTGCCCACGATGACGCTGCCGTCCTGGGGGAGTGTTCCCGGGTTGTTGACGAACTGGAAGGAGACGTTATTGGCGCTGCCGCCGTTGTTCGGGGGGAACAGAACCTGCTCCTTGTCCTTATATGAGGCGGCGAGGAGCAGCTCAGTCTGCAGATTCTTAATCTGAGCAGGCGTGAGAGGCGTAAATGTGGGAGCGCCGGCCGCCGCGGTTGACGTGGCAGAGACAGCCTTTGTGGAAGTGCTCGCCAAGGGAGAGGCCATTGAGGTGGCAGCGAGAATGGCCATAAAGGCACCCGAGAGAAGGCCCTGCATCATGTTGTTTTGGGGGTTTATTGTTTGGAGTGTTTGTGAATGGGTAGATTGGATCTGAATCTTTGTCTGTGATGAGGAGGCAAGTTTGAATCTGAACTTGTGTCCATGACCGGCTTCTTATACTTGAAGATTTCACAAACCCCCAGGCTATGATCTCGCATCAGGACCTATGCCCAGCACTTAGACGAGACATGCAGGATGACGTCGCTTGGCGAATCGACATATCACACAGTAGCTGACTGCTCTTAGTAATTGCAAGCACAATTGACCGAAATTCGTGTTACGTGAGGCAACCGCAGGGGTCAGCTGGTTGCTGAATACGCAACACAGGTAGGTTGAAGAACACTCAACGGTGGTCAGCTCTACACAGGGCGACACCAATGGTCGCGGCGTGACTGACTTCACATGGTTGGGTGGGTATATACAATTTTAACCAGACAGCTTCGCAATACAGTCCCCAAAGTTAAAGACATTGACAACAACAAACATAGGCTGCGTAGATGTATCTGGTGCTCGATTGGCTGATTGAACTGGTTCCAAGAATTTCAGAGCTGAGTAAGGGAGGTACATTAAATCTGTTTTACTCGCACTAAATCCTTCTCTGATCCCTTCCATTGAGTCTGAGGTGACTGGATACCAAAATGCAATGAAAAGCATGAAGGATAGACTGGGGCCCCAGATCAGGTGTTAGATTCCATGTGTGGAGATTGAACCTGAAGTGACCTAGCCCTCGCCGCCGGAAGGGTCGGGAGAGGGAAATTCTTACATATCACCTGCCATACTACATTTATGAAATAGGTAGTGATTCCGATTCACCCTAGGAGTAGGATCAAAAGACTACTACGCGATTAAATATAGCTTTCAGTTGCTTCCCAATCCCTAGGTAGGTATGCTCACGCGGCCCGATTTCCCCTTGTCACACAACCTGGTGATCTGAACCCAGGTCAAACTTCCATAATGGGAGATAAACAACACAAAAGATAGAACGTCTAATCCTACACGCAGCCTGGAGAGCCGCTCTGGTCTAAAATATGATATTTATTCATCGTTCTTGGCAACTTGCAATCCTCAAACCATAGCCTTAGGGGGGAAACCTTCAATCTAGAACCAATCAAATTGACTAAGGGGTAAGTAATAAGGAATGATAATCTCGTGATAGACTTAAACGATCAAAAAAATACAAAAAGAAAACACGTGCAGGCTCAGCACAAGACTCACCGAAGATAGCGAGATGCACCGAAAAAAGTCCCAATAAGCGAAGCAGTTGCCGAAGTTTCTCAGCGTTCGGCAACTGCGGTCAGCACCTACAGTAGCGCACTGCCACAGAGAGCCAAGGACGGAGTTTATCGGTCTTTTCGGACATTTACTAAGCGATGAAGAGCGCAGGAAGCTGACGTGGGGGGCTTGCCAAGTATATAAAGTCTAATCAGCACATATATCTAGCACGAATCACAGACTATAAAAAAAGAACTTCATATTATTAAAGGAAAAACAATTTTTTTTAAAAATAGGTATGATCATTATTTTACTTGGAATTACTTACCTCTTTACCTTATCGAAACGGCCGTCATCACAACAGAGAAGCAGACACACACGATTGAGAAAAAAAGAAGAAGAAAAAGAAGCTTGAAGTAAAAAGACTCTTACCAGAGATACTACTTCTTTCACTTCATACCCTTCTTCTTCAGCGCGGCAATCTTTTTCTCCGTCTCCTCCTTCGCCCGCTTGGCAAGTTCGGCACACTTACCAGAGCACCCGCCACAAACACCAGTCTTGGTCTTGATCACCGGCTTTTCTTGGACACTCGAGGTAGTACCACAGAGACCCTCCCCGCCAGAGATGATCTCCCTGGTGGCACTATCCCTGTTTTCCAGCTTGTAGTAGATGCATTGCTCCCACTCGGTAGAAATGGGCTGCCACCTCTTGGAGGATTGACCCTGGCCGCGGAGGCGATAGTACCACCCTTGCTCATCGCTCAGTTTTCCATTGTCCACGACGATGAACTCGGCGTGGTTCCGGAGGTACTTGTGGTGATGGCAGGTCGGGTCATTGCGGTTTGGGCAGATACAGATGAAGTGGTTGTGGATTAGTTTGCACATTTTGGGAAAAAGGGTATTTTTGGAGCAGGGGGTTTTTTTTTTACTCTAATTTAATTTATATACCCTTGTCCAAGTCCCTTTCTCGAATGTATGTACAAGACCTATCCCGAGATACTTGACCTGGTTTTTTTTTTTTTAATATCTGCGCTGAGTTTGATGATTGAGAGCGAAAGGATGGGGTAATAATATGGGAAGCAGAACGGCCTTTTTAAATCTTTCTGAATTTCCCTTATTTGTAAAGCCTAATCTCGAGATGTCCATGTGCACAAAGAGTGGAATGTTCCGACAATGCCATTGTCTTGCAGCGTTTTCTTTGTGATTACTTGGAACAGACCTTAACTAAGGGAACAATGGAATTGAAACTCAAAGATTGTTCGCCGAGACAAGGAACTGAGGTCAAGATACCTACAAGGCACTTCATAGATAACCCTGCAGTTGGAAATATTGAAAGGTTGTTCTGCTTTAAATTAGCCATTGGGGAGGCCGGTGAAGTCTGTTACCGACTTCTAGACTCTGAATACATTTGGCCCAAGCATTTTTTTTTTTGGCAAATTCTCTGCATCAGACTGTCCTTACATCTTTGGCTGCTGCACTAGCCCTGAGCCCTTCTGCCCTCCCTCGGCTATCTTCAGCTGGTGGTTCTGGTGAATGACCAGGCGACTTATTCGCCCAGCTCGGTCGTAGCTGCCGCGCTCGTTTAGCAGATTCCTTGCGACGCTCGGCCCGCCCCTCAATTGAAACAATGGTGAGTTTGATCACGGTTAATGCTTTGGAGATATCCAGAGTGTTGTCAAATGAAGATTCTTTTGACATTTTGGAGATACCCAGATTATTGTCATTTGAGGATTCTTTTGACACTTGGTCACTTGAGTACCTTTGCAAATCCTATTTTCTCTTTTCGTCAGTAGAATGTTCCAGATATGACGTTTGAGAGGTTGATGTAACTGCACAGGTAACAAAGATTGGACGTACCGTAGCAAATCGTATGTATTCCCCCGGCCGTTTTGGAGGGATCGATAATAGCTCGAGGCATGTATGAATCTCGGCCTGAATCGAAATTGAAGGTGCAAATCGGCTTCTGAGAAGAGCTTTATTGCGTCTCTCGTTGCTGATAACTTCATCGTAGAGCTTCTCTCCTTCTGACCATTTTGTGAAAGCCTCTGACCACTCCTGCTCCGTCGGGGCCTCGAAAAGATTGTGTTCTATATTTAACAGGAGGTTGATCTGTAGTTCGAGAATTTTTTGTATAGGCGAGAACACTGCGCGGGACTCCTTGGTAGATAGATACTTGGAACCTATTATACAGTCCTCGAGTTCAACAAGTAAGGCAAGTTTGTTGATGTAGGCTATCTCGCTCTGGATGAAGTCCTCGATCATCCACGTAGTTCTGTTTGAACTTACGTGCTGTTCCCACCACTGATTGAGTTCGTCTTCGACAGAAGCAAAGGTGCCCGACGCCAACTGGAGCCGTGAGAGGGTTTGACATGCTCGGAGAACCTGTAACCAAGTTGTTAACGAGAGCACTAAAGTCGGAGGAGCAGTCGGTGATAGGAAATAGCATGGGATCTATCCAGCCATGGAGTGTCACTGACCTTTAGAATTCCATATTTACCTTGCTCTCCCAAAATGTCTGGGACGGTAAACAAATGTTCAATTCCATGAAAATTTGATGCCTTGTCGATTTCTTCCCTTATTGCGCGTCTACTTGTTTCGTGGGGCCAATCCAGCAGGAGCGCCAAGGAGAATTCGTGTATCGAACTAAACGCCGTTTTTGCGCCAAGAGCTCCGAGAAGTATTAGGAAGGAGAGCCCATTCCTATCCACGAAGGTATGCTGAAAATTAAGAAAAGGGTGCCTGGGCGGGGTAAGGTACATGTGCATGTACTGTGACCCAAAGAACTGATTCTTGAGATCAGGGAGCTGAACAAGTAACATCTCCAGCTCTATGCAACTTCGCCAAAGGGAGTGTGTAGGAGCCAAAAGAGATATCGGTCCCGCTGACTCAACTGCAATGGAAGTCTCCATCAGGATGGAGTTCCGCTGGCCCATCGCTCCCCCAAAGTCATAGTGATGGGGATTTTGCAGGTCGTCCGCGTAAATAGGGAGAGCAATAACCGACAGGACGGATATATCTCCCAAGCTAAGCCCAGAAAAGATTGACCAAGCATTCGTTCGTGCAATGGAGCTCCTGAATGAGAAATCCATGCTATTCCGAGTATTCTGCGCGCGGCGGTAGACTCGAGAAAGTTCCAGATCCCATTCGAATGGTCTTTGCTGGGGAGGTTGTAATGAAACGGACTTTGCCAGTGCTGCTTCTATGCTATCATCGGGGCCACCTGTAGGTGTTGCTGTGCGCACACTGACACTGCTGGGGCCAGTCCAGTTTTGGCTGAAGGAGCTGCTGGTTGGGCTGAATATGATGCTGGTCGACTCCCCACTGCTAATTGGATTTGGGAGCGGCCAGTCCTCGCGGCCTAATACAGACCCCGGACTCGCGATCGACGCAGAGGTAACACTCTCGGCTATGCTTTCCCTTCGGGTGCTTCGTGTGATTGTTGATCGAACATCAAAGACATCTTCGAGATTCATGAGGCGGCGAGCAAGGTTCTGGCTGTTTTCCAGAAGCAAATTAACATTGTTTGTGAGCTGCTGTTGCGATTGTTCAGCCTGAAGATTTGTATCGCTTTGAAGAATACTGAGAATCAAGGACATGGATGATTTGAAAGCTTCCAGTCGAGTGAGCAAGGCGGTGAGGGCACTTTCCTTTCTAGCCCACCCTAGTCGGGACCTCAGGGCCAACCGTGTGATTGAACCTGGCTCGGCAGCAGGGAGATCGCCCACACAGGCTTCTAGATCTGAGAAAATGAGTACGCCATCAGTTAGGACAGCAACCACCTGGTCGAGTTGTATAAGAGCGGCTCGTTGACGAGGGATTGATGCGAGATTCGTTGTCAGGCTCTGCAACGCTCCGAGAATGATAGTCGTCGACTGCGTCTCGGAATACACCTGGAAGGCAATCTTTGGTGTATCTCGTACAGCTTGCATATATGGGGCGAGAGCTGTATTTACCATAGCGGCTGCCGACACCAAACCTGCGATTGACGAGGCCACGCTGAGAGGGTCCATCTTGACCCGGTTCTTGATGTTTGAATGGGTGACGATCGATGCGGGGTAAAAAGATGGAATATTGACGAGGCTCTTTGCGTTGTCAAAAGTCTGATTGCTGCGCCTCACGGCGGCAATGGCGAATCGAAATCTCACTTGGCTGCATGAGGCAGATTTCAGCTTTTTTGCCCCACCTGCCAGTTATGCTTGAGAAATAACAGTCCAATCACGCAGGAACGATTCTGTTGGATATTATGGAGGTCAGTTTCCCGAACTTAACCTTACCCGTTTCGCCCCCCTATTGCCCCTATTCGAGTAAACAAAGGGATTGTCTACACACTCCGATGGATCACTTCCACATGACAGTGAACCTCTTCCAGCTCTACCAAGGCTGAATCTTCTCCACTGTTCTCAAACATGACAGCTGAAGCTGCAACAGCCTGTCTGTTAATTATGCATTTCCTATGACTCCGGTATTTCTTTTATATACCACCATAATCCACCCTGCTCTAACACCTTTTACTTGCATCACCGGAATGTGGTTTTCGGCCTAATCCAACATACCCCAGCGGTGCGGTTTTTTCTCAATTTTTTCTGTCCCCAACCTCCACTGTAAGCTGCAACAGACAGGCCGCCTTCACCATCGGGTTTACCCGGTTTCACACGGCTCATTTGTTAGTGAAGCTAAGCATCAATAAGCATTAAGGTATCATCTACATGACTAACGTCTTTGCACAGACCGTATAGACACGTGACCCCACAATCACATGACCACCCTGGTGGGCGCATGGCCCCTATCTCATATTTATTTACATAGCCGTCTACAAAGATTCCGACCCGGTATCACTCCTACTTCCTACCTGGCCCACTTACCTACATACCGAGTCATTATCGAGCGTAGCGAGGCCGGGGGTTTGGGGGCTGTCCCTATACTAGAGCTTCGCTTCATGTCTCTCCGCTTGCGCAGCAAAGAATGTCCGCGGAGCGGGTATTTTACATTCTATGCAAAATGATACTTTAGCTGCTTACCTGCGTTCATAGTTAGCGCTATGTTCCCACAGCGATACTGCGCCTCTACTCAGTACTGTCGCAGCAACCCCCGATTGGATCGGTTAGGCTGCAATTACCCTTTACCATGGCATTCGGATCCACTAATACACTCGGATCCCATAATGCGCAAGGCCCTCGTTAAATCAGCATCGTCTTTAGCTGCTTATTTGCATTCGGGATCGCCGGCGCAGGCTTGTTTTCCTACTTTTTCTATGCCAGCGCATGCAGAGAGTAACGTTTGATCGTGCGATGGTGAGTTTTGCCAAGGCCATAGGGTCGGTTTGTTCAGAACAAGAGCAAAATATTCCGAGGCATTGTCTCATATAAAATGCTGCTGCCATGCACTTTTTTTGAAAATCGAAGTTCTGTCCATCATCACTAGACAGCCAAACACCAGCCAAACATCATCCCAACACCAGTTATATCCCAGGAGAACTTTACTAGAAAACTACCTCGTCAACATGAAGTTCTCTATCCTCGCCTTCGTTGCCGCCGCTACCACCGGCGCCATGGCCCAGTACACAGCCTGCGGGCACCACCTTGTCAACAGCGGCAGTAAGTTTCCAGCCCTCGGCTCTCTTCTTTCTTTTTCAGGCTTGCCAGTCAGTTTCTAACATCGTGACAAAAACAGGTTACAGTCAGGCCGACATTGCCTGGGCCGCTTGCGGGAGAACCGACACGTGCGACGGCAGGGAGTGGAACACTCTTTTCATCTACCGTCCTATTCCTCACGGCCTTCCCTCGATCGAGTCTACGCGATTTTGCGGCAACGGTTGCTACGAGGATGGCGTGTACGAGGACAAATGCCACTAAGGGCGCCTTCAAACTTGTATCCCTACGGCCGAGTCTTGGGGTTGTTTAAAGACCTAAGCTAGGATGGAGGTCGCGTTTTTAACTTGACGGGAAAACCCGACAGTGGAACTATGGGAAGGAGTCCAAAGTTAAGGTTTTAGATGTGTTAGCTTTTAGTACATGTATTTAGATTTTAGATCCTTTATATACTTTCTATCTACATAATAAAGTCATGGTCAACTAAATTTCGTACACATACTAACTCAGGGTTCACCAAGATTGCCTCTATTATCTACAAACACAAATGTGCAAAGGCACCCTCACAGCTTTCTGCTGTCCCAACTGGGGCATCTCTACCTGCCCCAGCTACGAAGGGAGTGCTGCGGTAAGCATTCGTCGTTTGAGAATCGCTCGCAGTCTCACTGGCAGGCAACGGTTGATGACACTCTTAGTACTAATTACTCAAAAGCCCGTAAGGAGATGGGTGATTTATATGTTGGGTGTAAGATACAGGAAAAGTAGAAGGAGGGCGAAGAGAAACCCAACTGAATGGTGATGGAGGGGAGAAAGAAGGTTTGGTGGAGGTGACGAATTGGCTTTTTTAACAGCCGATCCTACCTTTACCACGCAACTTCCTTTAAATGATAAATGCAAAGAATTTTACTTACTTGATAGAAACGTCCCTAGATAACATAAGTCACCTTGACAACAAAATTCTCACAACTTCGCACAACCATGCGTCAGACCTGGCCATATAAACCCCCAACATGAACGAAATCCAAACCACGTTTCCAAAGGCAGCAAATTCCTGACCCTTCCAGACTTTATCTCAGCATTCAACCCTCAGCCGCCGCACTTTCTTGGCGTTTATATAGGTATAACACTATAAAGTGCGTAGTACGCCGCCTTTGTAATAGACTTTAGGTTTCACACGCAGGTAACTAACTTACTTGTAACACCCGAACTTCAGCCACAGAACTTGAAGGTTGAACAAGAGAGAAACGAACCAATGATTACATAAGTACACTAGGAATGAGAAATTACACACTTGGTTTATCCGATATCTTCTTTTTTCTCTTGTTGGATTCATTTCCCTCTCCATAGAAGGGGCTTACACTCCGATATTACCTACATGTGGGTAATATGCTTTCATGTACTTTGACATTCGTGCCTGATTTTAAGTAACTGCCACCTGATGATGATGATCATGATGACTCCATATATATCCGCATATATATTTGATACGAGCAACCCTATCTGCACAAATTGAGCGATATTACCATCCCGTCAGCATGTCTCTGATCATGCCAAGCCTCACTTTTGTTACACTACCACGGACGTACAGGTGGCAATGTCCAATCATTACAACGTAAGCTTAGAGATTCTTTTGCCGCCAAGACCGTACCAGAATCCTACTTTAACCCCAATCGGATAATTTCTTAATCAGGACTTACACAGGAAGCCCCAGAAAATATGATGATCCAAACTGATCATTACCATGTTACCATGGGTCGAACGTAGCAAACAAGTTCCACAAAAGATCATAGTAAATAAACTATTATCATTACACAAGCTGTGTCTCTCAAGAAAGAAACTGTAAAAACCCAACAAACTCTACCATTCCCATATCTGACAAAAGACAAACCAAAGGTATCATCACGAATCCTTTCCTATCTTCCTGTCTTGCTGTACTCCTTAACCCCAATGCCCTGATGCCAGTCATACTCAAATCATATCAATAAAAAAGCATCCCATCCTGTTCTTCATATTCCTGACGTTCATAGCTTCAATAAGCCCCGTCTCCGTATCCGCCTGATAAGAATAAACGAGACAAGCGACCCCATCATCATCATGAGCGGTAACGTCCAAGCATGTGCCTTGCCAATAGACACGATGAGTGCGGCGTCATATGAGTGCCACGATGAGCTCCCAAGATGATTGAAGATGGGCGTCGAGACAGGTCCATTCAAGCTGTGCATCTTTGGGTTCTCTCTTGTGCCTGAGAGGATCTTGAGTTCGGTGCGGTTGGATTGGAAAGCGTGGATGGTTCTAAAGCAAACAGACAATTAGCAATCACTCTTCATTACGCCAGGGCCAGATGTCGTGAGTGGGCGGACTTACGAAGCATAATGACACCCTGTACTAAACATAACCGTCGGATAAGGCAACCCAAGCCAATGCCTGTTATACCTCTTCAAGTTGTCCACCAACTGCCCCACAAACTCATTCCCCTTAGCAGCCATCATGAATCCAATCGAGAATCCAGTCGGATGCGCAGCGGGCGCCACAAACTCGAACCTCCTCAGTGGCCCTAGACCCCGTTTACACTGCAGATCCATATCCAATATGACACCTGTTTCCCGTCAGTCAGCTTCACCATTCTTCATAACCGTGAATGCCTTGCAGGTTGTGTATGCATGTACTCACCTCCATACCGGTACAAAACCATATACCGCAACGCATCAATCCTCTGAATCGGAAACCTGTACCCAAACTTCCACATGTCCCAAAGTTCAGGGTACTCCCTCCTCACGAACTCGTCCGCGCTCGCGTCGGTCCACATGTAGCTCTTCCAGCCCGGGTGAACATCCAGGCAGCTCTGGCGCACTTCTATCCACTTTTTGTTGGCTGCCGCCCCATTGCCCAAAGAAATATGATGCAACACCGCAGGCACTTTATCCTCGTACCCTTGGTCTGTGGCGCTCAGTTGCGAGGTGCTGTAATTCTCAAAGGTGAGGTCGAACCCATCCCTGTCTGGAGAGATGTAGAAGCTTTTTGCGCCCTGCGGCCATTTTACCGGCAGGGAAGCAAGCGTGTAAAGGTCGTAGAGTACGTGTCGGCAGAGGAAGAGACCCAAAACTGTGGCAGCGCAAAAGAGGGGAAAGCAAATGCGTGGGAACCTGGAGGTGATTCGTTGTCGCGACTTGCCGCTGTTGGGCGATCGTATGATGCCCATTGTAGCTGATCAAAAATCGCAAAATAGTCCACGATGTGATGTGCGGTCGGTCGTTTTTTTTTGGAGTATAACGATATTTCAACAACGGTTTTTTTGGGGAGTTGGGCAGGAACAAAATGTATGACGCTGGTGGCAGACGATTATGGAGGAGAGGGGAACGATGGGCGGTGGGCAGTGGAAAGAGAACGGGGCGGTCGGCACCGCCGGGGAATTTGGTGTCCAAAATTAAACGCGGGTTTGTGGGTTATTACGTTTGTGGTTGCAAGCCACGCATGATTCAAGATTCCCGAAAGAAATCTCTGGTGGGACGAATGGTGGAACGGGGAAAGCAACCTGAGCAGGCAGCTGTGGAGTCAGACGAAGGAGAGACAGAAGAGAGGGACCAGGCCAACTCGGTAGGTAGAACAGAAAATCTCGGCGAGCGAATGAGGCAGGGCAGGCAGGTAGGCTAGCTCGTAAAGTTGCAACTTGAACTCTTGTTGCATCAAGTGGAAGGAGGGAACCAAACGGCTTGGGGATTCCGACGAAAGTCAAGCAAGTACATCATTCTCTTCGTTCGCTCAGGCAAACAAAGAAGGCATACCAAAATGGAACCTCGTATCATCTGGAAAAGGCCGAAGCAGAAAGGCCGGAGGAAGACTCCTTTACACTGCAGACACTCACTGTGTGGTTACTATATATGCGTGACGTTCTTGTACACACTGTGTAAGCTACTTTGAAGTTCCATTCTCCGCTTCCCCAAGAGCCGGTTGCAGGGTCCACACACGCAATAGGAAGGGGTTGTCTGGACAAGCTTTCTAAACCCAGCCAGTTGGATGCCAAGTTCGGCTAATCGACCTTGGCGCGTCCTTTGTGTGACACTTCAGTGGCTTGGTCTGGACCGTAAGAGGCCCTTTGCATAATTATGACATGATTTGGTTGGCCGGTTCTGAAGCTGGTGCAACGTTGTGAGGAGAGCAACGGAAAAAAAGAGGAAAGCATTTCTCCTCAGGACTGCTCCCCAGAATGGCATCTCGTAACACTAAACGCACATATAGCCACGCACAAAATACAAGGGAAATATGGTGACACTAATGATGACAGGTATATTCAAATTGCATTATTTCAAACTGTGCCTGGTTGCTCAGACACATGGGGAAGACGCTTGAGGTCGTTGAACCAGACATAACGGCTAAGCACCATGTACAAATTCCTGTCCCAGGTATACTGGCTGCGGTGTGATGCCATTGCGCTTCGCGTCAGGAGATAGCGGTGCCATGAGTTGGCTGCAAGGGCTCGGTCGCTGGTTTTGGGGTCGGCTTTGGACGCGTGGAACGATAGCGCCTCGATGATGCGCCACGTAAACCGCAGCGACGTTAGCGGGAGGTCGCCCAGGAATGTGTACTTCCGAATGAGCGAGGTTGTGGTGAGCGAGAAAGCAACAGGTGCCTCTGGGTTGGTGGCTGCGTAATGCCTGTCCCAGATTATCTTGGTCAGCTGCTTTTCTGTCTCTCACAACTCGTTCTGTTTGCTTACCTGACAGCAGCACTGACTGCCCGGTGGTTAATGTGCCCGCTGACGCCACCCTCGTCGAACGTGATAATCTGCAACCCATATTTCTCATCAGCTCTGTGGTTGATGCCAAGCACTGCCAAGACAGGGGTCAGTCTCGGGGAAGAAGTCCCACTCACCGCGTCAGCCTCCCATCTTTTCACGTGTTCGTGAACAAAATTTTCAATGAGATCGGTATTCCACCACTTTTTCGGGTCATCCTGCAGATCTGGATGGTCGAGTGCAATGCATCGCTGAAAATGAATCCCCAATGCCTGGCATGAACCCTTCAGCTCCTGTGCCCTCGTTTCACCCTTTCCGTAATTATTTCCTTGTGAGGACCATCAGCATTCGGTATCCCCAACATTACTTTCCGCTGATCGGCGGCGGTGATGCTGAATTTTGATGATTTCACAGGGCGGCAAGATTGCCGGGAGCAGACATACCCGTGGACATCACCAGTAAACCCCCTACGGTATTCTTGTTTCGCTCCAGCACACCGAGAATGCTGGGAGAGAAGAAGAGACACTCATCGTCGGGATGAGCTGTCACAATGAGCAAGTTTTTGGCGTGCAGCAGCTGTGGCGGTAAAATTCGAGCATCACTTCCGACGACGTATGCGATGAGGCACTGCAGCACCACCGGAATGACGGCAGCCAGGAGCGCAAGCCGAAGACCAAAACGCAGGATGCGACGAGGTATCTTGCTGAGCAACTTCATCATCTCAATTTACCAAAAGAAAAGGGGAAGAGAACTGCAGCAGGCAGTGCAGCTCAAGTGCAGGGTGTCGTTGTCACAATAATTGTGGATGAAGGTTGTCTTAAAAACATGGTCGCTTCCTGAAATTTCATGACACGACATGACTGACCGTCTGCGGAAACCCCCTCTGCCAGATGCTGACCGCAGTAAGTACGGGTGCCCATTTGCAGGATACACAGCGCAAGATTGCGGTCCCACACTGTGTACAAGTACTTTGTCTTCGTTGGGTCGACTTTGGTTGCTGGAAAATGTCGCTGTGCCCCCGCCGCCATCCAGCAATGTTGAGTGGACCCCTTCGTCCCTCAATCTCGCGCTTCTGGGCCTGTGGCTGCCGCAACAGGAGCAAACAAGCACAAAGTCGCTGTTGCCCGTTCGCAGGCAGCAACAATCGACTGTACGGAGGCGTCATTTGAACCGTAAAATCTTGAGCATTTAATGCCCTTTCTATGCGGTGGGGGTAATTATTCGTTTTATTGTCTTCACCATAATTTTTGGATTTACTCCCATCCCTTCATCATTATATATGCGCCCCAGATCTGGGATCTGAGATCAAATGCTTGGCGACGCAAAGGGCGCCAGGTCCCCGGTGCGGGCCGCAACGGAGATCGTACTTGGCATCCATACCCATTCTCGTCGTCGTTGGCACCTCTCTGTACAACGACTCTCGTTGGCTTTGGTGAGCTAAGACATGTCGTTTCTCATTGGGATAACTACCAGTGTTACTAACTGGCACATTTTGCAGCTCGTGGTCCAAAACTCAATTCTTGTGCTGGTGATGCACCGTTCACGAAACAACCCCACGGGAACACCGCCAAGATATCTCGCTTCAACTGCCGTGTTACTGGTGGAGATTGTCAAATTAGTCTCAAGCTTAATTCTGGCCTCCTATGGCATTCACGCCTCGAACCCGACAAGTCCGCCATCCAAGATCATTGCCCATCTCTACCAGTCGACCTTTTCCCCCGACTGTTGGAAGCTTGTGGTGCCTGCCGCGCTCTATACCCTCCAAAACTCACTGGTATACGCCGCCATCAGCAATCTCGATCCCGTCACATTCCAGGTTACCTACCAACTCAAGATCTTGACCACGGTTCTTTTCAGCATCGTCCTCCTTGGGAAAAGCATCTCCTCAAAACAATGGATGTCGCTAATACTGCTAACCTTTGGCGTCGCCATGGTGCAAGTATGCGAGCCCCTCAATATCGCGGACTGGAGAGAACGATTCGTCTCAATCATGAGGGGACAAGCGGGGCCTTTGTCAAACACCTTCAAGGGTCTCGTGGCTGTTGTCGCGGCTTCCATGACGTCAGGGCTTACTTGTGTCTACTTTGAAAAGCTCGTCAAAGACTCGATGGGTTCGGTTTCTCTCTGGACGCGAAATGTGCAGCTATCATTCTTTAGCTTGTTTCCGGCGCTGTTTATTGGCGTGTTGTGGCAGGATGGGGCGGCCATCTCTCGCGACGGCTTTTTCGTGGGGTACAATCCGACAGTCTGGTTCACCATACTCCTTCAGGCGCTTGGCGGATTGATCGTAGCGGTTTGCATTGCATTTGCAGACAACGTTGCCAAGAACTTTGCATCGAGTCTGAGCATCGTTGTGAGCTATGCTGCGACCGCTCTCATCTACCGGACGCCGATGACCTTTCATTCCACCGCCGGCGCATCCATTGTTTTGGTCGCCATGTATCTCTACAATGGGCGCTCCGCATCCCCGGCCTCGCTGCTGCCGACCACCCGCGAGAGATACCTTGCAGAGCAACCCTTAACAGTTACGACTAAATGATATGAATATTAACGTTATGTTTGCTGATTTTAACAGGCTTACTGAAGATCCCACGGTTTTCTCCGGATTTGGTCGACCCCGCAGCTCCGGGGTTTTCCCAAATTCGGAGGGTTTCGGTGACTTCCGCATTCGGAAGTTTGCTGACTCCCGCCAAATACTGGCGGGTTAAGGCTCCGGGTTGCAAACGGTCCAAATAGCTTTCGGGTGGCTGAGTCACCGGATTCGTACGGCAGAGCGGGATACCTTGCCCCCATTACCTCCAACAAAGAGCAACCTAAAACTCTTCCTCACCCCGTTCCCGCGGTGTTGCAGTGCTGCGAGCGCAACCTAGCGGTTTGACCTGCGCGCGGACATTGCTTTTCCAAAATCCACCGACGAGCATTTTCTCCTCCTGAGACACCACTAGGAACCCAATATCTTACTGCTCAGAGCCAACCCAGAGCCAACCCATTACGTCAGTCGCTTGAGGTCAAGGACATCATCTTTCCACCAAATCAATCCGAGAGAGAGGATGAAGCCCAAAATCCTTCTTCTTCATGGCTCCGGCACAAACCCCATAATCTTCAAAACCCAGTCCCGCAAACTGGCCGCGCTCATCTCTCCAGAGTTTGAGCTGGTCTATCTGACTGGCTTCCACGAGCGCGGTCCCGGCCCGGGTGTCCTTCCCTTTTTTGAGGGCGCCGAACCGTACTACAAGTGGCTGTCCGACGACACATTGGAAGAGGAGGAGCTCCACTGGACTTCGGGTCTTGAACAACTCCTTGAGGAATACGACGACAATGGTCCATTTGCGGGCGTGATTGGGTTCAGTCAAGGCGCAAAGGCCGGCATGTATCTGGTCAGACGGCTGGAGGAGGAAGGCAGACCAGTCGGCTTCTTTATGTCAATTTGCGGCACCTCACCATTTCAGGGTAGTTTTGAGGGCGAGAAGGGCGAGAAATACAGGCAGAGCTTGCTGCAGGGACGAGTTAGCAGGACACAGAGTTACCATGTCATTGGGAGCGATGATCCGTGGAGACTTCAAAGCGAGGCTTTGCTTGAGTTTTTTGACGGTAATGTGGCGAGGGTGTGCAGGTTTCAGGGCGGTCATCATATGCCTCTGGACAATTTCGCGAATAAAAAGATGGCGGAGTTGATCATGGAGGGTCATTACGGTCGGCGGGGACACCGGGTAGGGGACTCGGGGTATTAGGGAGAAGAATCATGGGTGTAAAGGTAGATACAGCTGACAGTGGGTTTGCGTCACGGTGATGTATTAAACATATTATGAAACTGTTATATCAATGCTTCCCTTGCCCCTTTTACTGACGCTGAGCATTTTGAGAATTCAGTGCCACAGAGATAGAGCACAAACATTGATTGATTATGTTGAGCATATAATACCGTTGTGCCACGGGTGCAGTAGCGATTGCTTTTGCGTTCCAGAGATTATGCTGATACGAACCAATTTCTCTATGCGCAGGTCCCCTATTGCCCGATCCTCGGCTTATATACATTGCTCTTCCCATCGTCACATTTCGAGGACTAGCACATATACCCCGTTCCTCCAAAAGAAACCACTCAGTCTTTGGGGGGAGACCAAGTGATGGCGCGTGATATTATCAATTTCTGGCAAAAAGAGAAGTGTACGGCCAACATTAACGGCAAGGTAAGGGAATTTATTTTAACAACAGGCTTCGACTTGGATTATTTTTGTTTAATTCTCGGTTTCCATGATCCTACTCGTGAAATGTGTTTCTTTTATTATCGAGGACTCCAAAAACTTTTTCTCCAACATGAATTATGAGATGATGCATGCCGCTCCATCGCTGCCCCCCGTTTTCTCCTTCAATTAGTTTCCTCCACCGGCGGCCATCCTCCTGTCTCGCTGCGCATGGCGACTTGAAGCCAAAGCCCGACGCGCGCCAGAATAAGTTACGACAGGTGGACACACTGAGGGTTTCGTTCCCCCGGCTGGAAAGAGGACATAAAAGTAGTTAGCGGTTTGTTTCTTTTTATCTCTTGTCCATAATTGCTCTTCAATTCCTGGAGTCTTTAGGTGATTTACTTACGACTGACTTGCAGCACGCTGCCACCTTCTCGTTCTTACGAGCTTCACAGACTAACTGGAAGTCATTTGCTGATCCGATTTCAGGGGCTGGATTATGTTATCTTGTCAGCTTGCCTTGTTCGTCCAACATATTCAAGAGTATAACATAGGATGGGTAAGTGTCAGGTATGCAGGTATCATACGGTCAATACAGCCAACACCCGTGTTCTCAACTAGTGTGTTGCAACACTTTGGCGTTGCATAACTCAAGTACTGGCATGGTGAGTCCCCGCTCTGCCGAGGCTTGAGTGTCAAGGCTGGAGTGCCGAGCGCGAGGTTGGTGCAGAATGCCGCGATGATGGCTGTCGTGATGACGGATTTGATCATGGTTCTGGTGTGAGAGGGTGGTGTGTGAGAATATGGTTGAAGAGAGTGAGCTGTGTACTGAGGTTCCATGTCATTTCTCTCTTCCATCGCGGAGGAACATTGAGGCTTTATATGGGATTTTATCTTATTTCGCAATGCCTCGAGCCTCAGATTTTGTAGGAGCGCGAGATTCCGATTATCCAGCCGGAGTTTGTACTCCCCGATTGAGGGCAGAGACATTCATGAGTTTCTTTTGTTGGTGCGGTGAGTTGAAGATGACCGACATGTCGGAGTTGCGGAGTAAGCCGCTCAGCTGCATGTGATCTTGATACCGGACAGGCGGGCTACGACACATTATTTCTGCTTGCACAGACCTCAAGATGATTCTCAAGACCTGTCGAATAGACAACTGAAGTTGTCTGTACTGTCCATATTGTTTGATTGCGCATACCGAAGGGATCTTGGATATAAACTCGATCAGCTGCTGTCACTTTTGGGAAATGCATCGGGAGTGCTTCGGGGATAGTGAATACAGGATGTGGCGGCTCAGGCTGGACAAGAGGTAGTGTGCACAACATAGTTACATGAAAGCTCTCAGAATCCCATCCCGAGAAAGCTCATCACGTTTCGTAGCGCAGACCACAGAACAGGCCTTGACCCTGACGGCTGAGCTACCCCGCAGCTCGGCATGTTCGTATCCGCCGCCCCGTTTGTCTCTAATTGAATGTCTGTTCATCGGCGAAGGTTTCCGAAAGTTCCCCAACGGGTACCCTTGTTGGTCGGATGGAACTTCGTATCTGCAACAAAAATCTGCCAAGAGTCGTTTATGATAAAATGCAGTAGCATTTTGATCGATTCAGCTGCGTTCCAGAAGACGGAAAGATGGAGTGACCAGCAGAAAGCAGGAAAGGTGGATGACGGACTTTTTCTTGAAAACCATGTCCTCGGAGTTCCACCCAGGTCCTTGTCATCGGGACCACCACTGCACCTTCTTCTCCTGAAACAAATTGTCAATCAGTCCTGGCATCGAGAAAGAACGTCCATCCTCTTTAAGCCTAATTCAACGACATGCTTCTGCGCCTTTTTACCACGTTGTGTCTCGTCGGGTATGTCTTCTCGCTACCTGTCTCTCTCCTCCGTACTAATCCATCTCCTTCAACCAGCACCGTCTTGGCGGTTCCAAAGAAATCATCTCCTCCTGGATGTGTCGCCCACACCACCAAGCATACAAGCACCGTCAGCAAAGGGTCGACTACAACCACAACCACCAAAGTTACCACCACGAGTCTCGCCAAGTCTTGCACCTTCACCGGCACCCAGACCATTTACTCCCGCAGCGGATGTGCCGTCTCATGCTCAACTGGATTCTGTATTATTGATGGTATTTCTCAGGCTCGCTCCCAACCTTCACAGTTAAATTCTGACCATCATGCCTTTCCTCAGCCGGCGTTACCAAGTCCTGTGGCTGTCCTAGCGTCGCCATAGAGACTGTGACCACCACCGTCTGCCCCACCAGTACACCATGCTATCAGTGCTACACGGGATGGGGGACATTTGTGTATACTCAGCCTTGCACCACGGGACCGACACTGCCTCCCCTGCCTTTGGTTACTTCTATTGGTGGGAACTGATGACCTTGAAGATATCTTGGCAGGAGGCTATCAAACGTCTGGAGGTACCGATGAGGATATCAGGGGCTAAATTGAAGAGCCAAAAAGTTTTTTTTTTTTTATCGCGATGTGGACATATTTAATATCTGTGGACAGAGGGACATCATCTTTTAAGAAACGCGTCAGAACTCAAAGTCCACACGTTGCTATGCTTCCTAGCGATTGTTATCAGGAAACAAAGGAACATCCATCCAATCTCGAACTGCGTCACAGCAACTTAGGCTCTTGCAAAAATAATCGTCCAATCTCATCACACGATAAAAGCCGTCTCAATATCAAGCAAGCAAGGACAGGACACAAAAGGATGATGACAAAATTAGTATTAGCAGACCCCGGCCAAAGTCTTATTTTACAAAGGGGTATCTTGCCGCCGGTACAATACTTGATCCCAAAAACTCCTCGCTGAAATTCACCTTCCCACCACCCGAATTAAGTGCGAACTCCCATGACGCCAAAAAATCCATCCTCATTTTGCTGATGTATGGCTATGAGTGAAGCATGTAGCCCCAGCTTGATGCCAACCCGACCCTACCAGTCCCCTTATAATCCTGTATTACAACACCCGTCCATTACTATCATCCCCAAGAACAACTCAGCTCATGGCATGGACGATTACTTTCTTCCTCTGCCCCTGCCCTTGGTACCCGAACCACGCTCGGCAGCTTTGGCCTCCTGGGTTGACCTGCATACAGGGCAAGCTATGCCCTTCTTCCTGTTTGGGTGTCCACAGCGGGGGTACTCGTTGCGGGACAGGCGGTCGTCCCGAAGCCGCTGGTAGTTATCGCGGCATTTGCGGCATTTCCCGATCCCTGGCTTATAGTGGGTGAGCGGAAACCAGTGCTCTGCGGTGGTACATTTCTGTTCCACCTCACCACTGGTATTGTTGATACGGCGCTCAAATCTTTGGGCCTCGTTGCGAGTGGGCTCGTCGACTTCCTGGTCCTCGTCTTCCAGGTCCTCGTCATCGAGAACTGTGTCGAAGGGCAGGGGAGTTGAGTTCTTACCGGAGCTGCTGTCGGGGCCTGCGACTTGCTGGTTGATGACCTCGTGGAATGGACGTCTAACGAGATTCTGACTGGCAAGTGGGTTGTTGACCGAGCGTCCGCCACCGTAGCCCGAGCTGCTCCAGTGCCCATCGCCGTTCCTGATCCCAAGCCGCATCGTCAACGGGCGGCTCACCCTGACGAGCGGCGCGTCGTGTGGATTGCGAATCGTGGCTGGGACGGTCGGGATTTGAGGCCTTGCGTTCTGGCCAACGATGTGCTGTCGACAGTCAGATTGAACTTGCCCTCCCAAGAAAGAAATGATGGAGAGTGGCACTTACCGCATGCGCCCATTGGTTGGATCCGAGCCGGTACATACATTCGGGGTGAATCTGACTGATTGAAAGGTTGCCGTTGCAGACTCGGCACGGGCTCGGATTCGGGCGGGCCATTTTATATTGTCGGTTGGTAATCGTGTAGTGCGTGATCGTGTTGATGGTCGTAGATGGAAGCGAAGAATGAGAGATCTTCTGGCTCGAGACTGGTATTCTTGTGATAAAAGAGAGGCTGAAGGAAAGCTTGTCCGTGAGCTTGCTGTGGTGAGGAAAGAGGAAAGAAAATTCTAGGCCAGAAAGTTGCCGTCTTTTATAGACCAAGTTCATCCGAAGTCACTTCCAAATTCTGATGCAAAATTTCGCAGGAAGGCGCATCCAGTGAAAAGGACCCAGGCAATCTTTCCAAATTGGTCACGAGGAAGGAGCTACCGATATCATGAAGCCGGGTTATCTAAACCTGTCCATTGTAATTCTGGTTGTTCCCCTGCTTGTTTGCCATCGATCTGATCTTGTTGCCGAGCCGACGTTCAGGTTTTTTGCGGTGATAGGCCAACTTTATCGTTCATCCCATATTGAAAGCGTATTAGCTTGCCCGTCTGATCTTTGGGCTTATCAGCTGCAGGTCATATCCTAGGCCTAGCAAACATGTCGAGGAGAGCCGCAGAATGTGCAAATGTTGTTATTCGGATGAGAATTCTTCTAAGGCGAGTGAATCTTCAACACTTACGAAACTTGATGACCTATCCGATTTCTCCACCATCCATGGTGCAGTACATAATCGCTTGATCAGAATTCTCTCATCATGAAAAGTCCACATGGATTACCAGATCTAGCACTTGACGAGATAGATGGGACAGCTACCCTCGTGATATATAATATTGAGCTTCCAGAACCTCAACAGAACCTATGAAGCTTTAATTTGCAAATGATGCCACACCTTTGGAAAGATGAAATGTGTCCGATCTATAGCAGTCGCATACCCAACATGCCCACGGTCTCAACTGTTGCTTCCAAGCAGCAGAGCCTGGAATCCCCAGAGACTGTGGGGTCCTCGAACGGACAATTCCAGCATGATAATGAGGTGCTGAAGTCTCAAAGAATTCCGTATGCCATTGTCCATCAGCCGCAGTGAAAAGGTAGCAGCCAGGTTTACAAACTCCCCTCCAGGCGTGATGGGATGTTTTTTGCAAAGTAAAAAGCATCATTGGCGGGAATTTATATCGTTTTGTTGCCACGATAACAGAACTCAGCAACTATCGCATCCCAATCGCCGGCAGGAATACCACCAATTCATCTTCGTACCCTGAACTTGACCAAGTTCCAACAGAAAATTGCCCAAGACCTGCACTTCCAGTATCCACACCTTTAGCTTGCGCCCCCCTTTCAAAAGCGTTGGCAGTTGAGAATCCGACGAAGTCAAAAATCTCACCGACTTGGTGTTTCTTTCCTCTTTTAACAATCGTACAAAATGCAGAATTCGAGACGCGAGCCCCCGTCATGCCTAAGAAATATGGCAAGCATCCATCGGACGCTCAGCTTGAGGACGGTTTCGTCAAATAGAAAGACATCTCTTACACGCTGAGAGGCCAAAGCGACATTCCAAAGCCACAAGACGTCACAGGTCGCCGCCGGCAAACCGGTTTGTCTCTTCCACTGGCACTTTTCCTCACGTTCAACTTTTATCCTCTAATCAATACCAGAACCCTCCACACCCTGACACGGCACAATCAACACACTGACAACAAGCCTACGCTCCCTTCATGTACCCACCGTGCCGCATCCCAAGCATGACGGCGCGGCCCGCGACCGGGCTTCGAGTACTATTATACGTCTCGAGACAAAGATTGATCCCGCATCACCTGCGAAAGGAAGCAACAAGTTGCCACAATCTCTCTACGAAGGCAAAAACAACCTCAACGCGAGATCCCGCCCGAGGTTACATTTCTTAGGTATCAAGAGCCTCTGGGCCAAACAAACTTCCCCAGCTTCAACCTCCCAGACAAGGGTTCCCTACTTCATCGATTGTCAAAACTCGCGGGTGGAAATGGCAGGGACAGGGAGTCCTTACGAACATGATGGGGGCCAGGCATCGCACTCAAGTTCGCGTTGGAACTCGTCAAGGACCAAGGTGTCAGTCGCCTAGTCCGCCGTCTTTTCTCGCCTGGTCCGCCGTCTGTCCAGTCATTCCAAGGCAAACAGAAAGAGAGAGGGTCTCAATAGACAACGTTGACGAGGGAGACTATCCCGAAGAATGGGTCGGTGATGGCTGTCACTGTTGTCGTCGATGAGGATCGCCGGGATTAGTTAATGAACTGGTTGGGGAAGGCTTGACACTCGCTAGGCTTAGGGGACTCGGATGGCCATAAGAAAACAGGCAAGGAAAAAGTCATTTGACGCTATTTAACTGCTGCCAGTCAGGATTACAAATGGCTTACACTCTAATTCCACTGAAAGGTCGCGGTCGCATAAGTTGAAGCTAACACGACATGAGCCGTCACGTCAAGTTGGTTTTCCAATCGTATGATTAATTCATTGTCAAAATTTGGCGCGAACTCAAGGTTTTCCAAGTTCTTGGGTGTCATCTCGACCAGAGACCCCTTAGATGAGAAAAGAACTTGGCAACGATATCAGCTTGATCTGAAGAATCCCGCCACAGATATACCGCACCCAGACATGTGAAAGAGAAAGCTTTGGGGTCAATTTCGTTGCTGGCGGCAGCCTTCATTAGCATCTTCTTACTCGCAATTACTCAAGGGTTCATGTCCCTTTCTTAAATCTCCCCTCCGGTCTTTTTCTTCCACCTGCCTTGCACGATTTGTCCGTAGAACAGCCTTAATCATCCCCGCGTTCTCATCTCTCCCCTAGTTCATCCAACCTCTTTTTCCCTCATCAGTCTTCTTCTTCTTCATCTCTTCCCAAAACTGAATCTCGTTCTTACATTTCTCACAATCCTTGGCCGTATGACCCTCTCGATCCCCACCGCGCGGACACAGACCCATCTCCCTGTTCTTCGGCCGCTGTTGCTTCTCCCGCTCAACGCAGGATTTACACACAATAAACGGCTTGATGAATTCTGCGGAGGGCTTGTCGGTGCAGCAGCGAAAGCACCAGCGCAGCTCCCCTGCCGCTGCCGCTGCCGCCGCCGGCACAGCTGCTGCCTTTTGGTGACCGGGTTCAGACTTCACTTCTGGCAGGGCCATGGCAGGTGGTGCAGGCATAGCAAACCCGGCCCCAGAAGCGGGAATCGGTCGTTGTAAGTTGTTCCATGTTGTTAGGCCAGGTTCAGTCTTTACTGTGCCGGGTCTCGTCACCGGGGTGGGGGGATTAGTGCCAGAAACCCGGGTAGGGGCCTGCAAGTTGCTGGCAGAAGTTGACGCCGACGCCGAATTTATGTCGCGGTTAGCAACCCGGGTCTGCTGCGACTGCGCTCCTCTGCGATGGCACCAATCGCAAATCGGCAGGCGCCGGACTCTAAATTCGATATGAAAGTGGTAGGCCTCGTGGCGCTGCTTACAGATGACGCAGGCCAATTTAATGTCGTCGGGAGAGTATCTGCCCAGCCTGAAGAAGTAGTTGTGATTGTGAACCATGTCCAGCAGTTCGCCGGTGGGTTTCTCTTCTGCTGGAGATTGCATCCATTGCTTTCGGTCTGTTCATGACTTCTGTATTAGCTTCCTACAGTATCCTTCGATCGATGGTATCTAGAAGTGCGCTAGGTATCATCATGTATGAGATATATCGTACTGGACATGATGAAGAGCCGTCGTCAATTGATGCCTCCAGGTTGTGGTTTGGCATCCGTCATGAGGACGTCGCTGAGTTTCGATGATGGTTTTTTTGGACTTCCTGATTTTTGAATTCATTCCGTGGCCTCAAAACGATAATGTTCAGTCGAAATGTTGCAAATTATGATGAACCCAGGAAACTCGCAGCAAGCTCGATTGAAGTTAAAAAGGTAAATTGGTGTATGGTGGGGTAAGAGGCGTCAAAGTTCGCAGAAATGTTGCTTGTTCATTCACACACACAGCCAATAGCTCAGCTGCTCAGCGCGACTGGCCAAATTAAAGCTTATTATTGGTAATCCACAACAACCAACATCTTTTCAGTTTGGCGAAAATGCTGCTGGCGGGGTGAACTTGGGTAAAATACAGAGCTCCTGCACACGTGATTGACTCAACGAACACATCTCGCATGCAATTTGAAGTTGTCATACGTCCTTGATTTCATCAAGAGTTTGCACAATCTTCGCCTGTTCATGTCTCTAACACTATGACTCACTAGGACTGACTGGATTTTGCCCTGTGTCAGACACAGCGATTGAGAGACATGAACATATCAGAGACCAAACCGCCTGGTGAGCGATACTTTAGTTATCCTCCGAATAACGGCCCACTCGGCAGTGTTACTTGCATATCCTTGCGTATCCATACCAAGTGCCAGTATGGTGGAACCTCTTGTAGTAATCGCCTTTCGAGGACTCCATAGGCTTGTGGGGGAGTCCACGGAAAGCGCCAGTTGGTTATGATAGGAGACTAGACGATAGGAAGTTGCTGCCGGCTGCGATGTATCAACGAGGCATGAGCTAAATGGAACTTGAAACTTGCAAATAATTGGACTTGGGACTTACATATATATGTACATGTAAAGCAATGTTGGCAGGTAACACATGCACTGATAGCAACAGAACGGTGGCTACATCAACATTAAAACGAAAAGAACACAGAGATGAACATAAGAGAGAAAATAAAGAAATCAAAGAGATTATGAGAGGGGAGAGAGAGAAAAAAAACTACTCAGACAACCACCATCATCGCACCCATTCCCTATCCATCCACCCACTCATGAAAAAAAGCCAACCTTTCTTTGCTCGCGGGTCTATCTCGGTTCATCTCCCCAAAGTATCCGCCGCTTCCCATTTCCTTTCGCTCTGATGATAAATTTTACGCTCTCTCCCCTCATCCACCTCTTTGCTGGTTGGCTCATGTGCTCAGCTTCTGCTGTACCCTCAATGTCGGTGTTTGGACATCTCGCTGGCGGTCAAACAACCCGCACGGCCACTTCAGCGTGCAGCCCTCTGCTTAATTATCCTCCCAATGAGAGACCGAGCCGGTAACGGCTTCACTATCGTCATTGAGATCGGCATCGGTATCAGCCGTCTTCTTGCTGGTGGTCTTGGCTGTTGGCGTTTTGGTGGCTGCCTTCCAGGTCGCGCCTCCTTTGGCAACCTTTTTGAAGGCAACGCTCTCATCGGAAGCTTTCTTGTTACCACCGCTGCCGCCGGCGTTCGTGCCTCTGGCTTCCCCTGCTTTTGTCGCGCTTACTTCGGCGAGCCTTTGCTTCTTGTTTGCTCTCCAACGGGCGAAGTCAGCCGCGCAACCGGGGCAGTTCGGTCCGCCACGGTGGCCTGGCTTGTCGCCTCCCCTTGGGCAAAGCCGCTCATTGATTCGTTGTTGACGCCTGGCGCTCTGTTCGGCTGTACAATTGAGGCATTGACGCTTTCCAGCCGGAATGTTTGTCTTCATTTGCCTGCAAGTGGAGCAACGACGTTCCTCGGCCTCCTGGGTGTCGTCCGCTCGGTTTTGATCCAAGTCATTATCCTCAAGATTGGCGTCCTCGAAAGTTCCAGACTGGACCTGTTGCATTGGGCGGCCGTTCATATCCACGGATTGGGTGAACAGATCTTGGTTGGCTCCCTGGTGAAATGCGTAAGGCTCCGAGGTGTGCTGCTGCTGCTCGAGTTGCTGGGTCTGAATGGTCGTGCCTTGCAGATATGGCTCTTGGTTGTTGTGACTGGCGAGCAAGAGATTTTGCAGATACGACTCTTGGGTTTGTACGTCGAGAGGATGAGTCAATTGATGTGGGAAGTATATATATTGCTGTCCATTGGCGGGCTGCAGCAGCCGCTGCAGCTGCTCGTCATTCTGTAAAACTTGACTGCGGTGATTATGCTCTTCCGGAATCGGACCAAAGGTCGAGATGAAAGGCATGGGAGCTGCAGAATGATCCTGCAAATTTTGGGCAGTACGGTCCCTTTTCGCACGAGCAACGCTGGAGTGGATATTCGAGGTCGATGCATTGCCAGCCGTGGCAACCTCAGATGCGACGAACTCATCCACAAGCTCTTCGTCGTACTTAATCATCGGATAAAACTGGTACAAGTCGTCGAGACTCTGTTGATCGGCGGTCGAGACACAGAGGTCACAGACCGGGGGGCGAGACAGTCCAGCATTGATCATGAACTGATGACGATCCTTGCTATGCTTGCAAACGATGCACTGCTGCTTATCGTTGGGTCCGCCGCCAACTGAGTCGCCTGGGTGACCTGTGAAAGAATTTTATGTTAGCTTTAATATCCATATTATTATCGAGTTGCATCTCTCACTGGTCATCCTCGTTATCCCCGGTGAATCGGCTTCGTCGTTACAATTGGACTGGTTGATGACGAGGCGAAAATGTTTTTGACGTTCCGAAGAGGTACTTATCAAACGAACACAGACTGCTCATCGACGACGCCGTTGTAAGGTGTATTTAAAGATCGAGAATTGCAGAGAATTTGAAGGTTATCAGCCTTTGGCCACTGCGAACTCGACTGGAAAATAGTGGTAACGAAATTTCGCGTGCAAGTGGGAGGAAAGCTGGGAAGCACCGATCGATGACTCGAAAGAGGAAGGTAAGGTCGAAGAAGAAATCAGGGAAAGATTTCAGTCTTGTCGCAAAATGAGCAGTGCGAAGAAAGAACGCCCCTCAGCGAGAAAAAATAGTTGGAATGGCAGACAATAGTCCGTTACCTGGGACACTAGGCAAAACAATTGGTCGACTGGCAAAGAATGGGACATTGATAATTTTAGGTCCTGCCGGAGGGACCTGCGAGTGGTCATGATTGTTTTTTTTTTTAACCTTACTTTACTTATCGCCCTAGAGGCATATATATTATCACAATCCCAATTCCTAACGCACGGGCAATCGACAACAACCATGGGAAATGAACCATAGAAAGATACAAACAAAATCTTTTCGAAGGAATAGAGTCTAAATATATACCTATTTCGTACATAATGAGCATCCCTGTGACTCAAGTTCGACCTGCTCGTGACTTTGTGCAAGGGAGAGGAAAGTTTATTCCTGCCGCTGTTGGTCTCCCAGCAGTATTTTGGTGACTCTTGTGAGGCGTATGATGTTTGTTCGTTGACTCTTTCTACTGCTGATAATACCGACCTTGTAGTTTCCATCGCCTGTTCAGTCTGTATGATGAATGATTAGATGATGCCCGTAGTACAACGAGTAGCACTGAATGCCCAAGACGAAGAGTTAACGCCCAAGTCTTCCTGAGGATCTAGCCTCGAACCTCGATGTGGGATACTATGGCATCAGACCGACCTGAGAAGTCCAAATTCCCCTGGAGACATCCTGTGAAACATTCACGAGTAATGTGGCATTCAAGGATGGGCGCAGAAACAGAAGCAACGAAGGAGAAAGGGAAAGTAATAAGAAAATATATCCCACTTTAGAACTAGTTTGTTCCTATGACAGAGAGCTGTCAGATGAAATTGAGACCCAAACCAAGAAAACACACACAAGAGAATATCAAGAGTAACGGACAAATAAGAAAAAGAAGAGAAAGCAGAAATATTGAGGATAGTTCTTATATACCTAGTCTTAATGCCCTCTCTTCTGTCAGTTCAGTTGACGCCTGTTGATCTCCGCTGTCTAGTCGCTGCCACCTCAGAACAAGTTGTTGGCACAGACAGCCTGGAGGTGATACAGGGTGGTGACTACTACTTTGCGCCTTTTTCTGCCGCGACCCTCTTAAGCTTGTAATGCGCCAATCCGAGGCTTCCTTCTAGTTCTCCTCCTCGAAAACCATGTATTTCATGGTTGTGCCCTTTTTGACGGGTTGCTTCTTAGCAGCTGCCTTCATAGCTGGGCCCCCGTTTGTAATCCTCTTGCGCAAAATCTGGGCGATCTCCTCCTCGCTCGCCCCGTTATCCTTCGCATTCACAGCCTCCGCTTTCTTTATCTTCTTATTCAGTCTCCAGCGCGAAAAGTCTTCCTTACAACCGGGGCAGTTTGGCCCCCCACGGTGACCAGGCTTATCGCCTCCTCGCGGGCACCGGCCCTCGTTGCTGCGGTTTTGGCGTAAGCTGCTCTGACCGGCCGTACAGTCAAGGCATTGGAGCCTCGCAACGGGAATGTTGGTCTTCATATGCCCACAAGTTGAGCAAAGGCATGCCTCGGCTCGGGGATGTTCGGCGCCCTCAGGCGAGTCTTGCGTGGTAGCACCCTAAATAACATAGCCACCCTCGCTTGGATCTTGAGTGCTCTTCTAGCGGAGGCTCGGCTAGTGCGGGCTCTGCTTCAGAAAGAGCTCGGGCTGGGAGACTTCAGGTTGAAAGGCGTGCTCTTCAAGGTCAGAATACTGTGCATCAAGCCCTTGCATATTGTCCTGCTGGTGGTTCTGCTGGACGTTGATGTTTGCGCCATCTAAAGTATGAGGTTCGGTCCAGTTCAGGGCTTGAGGTGGGATGAGAAGCTCTGATCGAATACATTGAGTTCTTGTTCATAATTGAAGTGGATCCAGTGGCCCTCTTGTTCGCGACTGAGGTGTGACAGCTGCCCATGAGCTTCCCTGCGCGGGCATTCAAGGTCGTCTTGACCAGTCTGAGTAGGAAATGGAATGATAGCAGTTTCCCTCCCAGGAGCTTCGAAGTTCTGGTCATCATACAGGTAGACGTTCGTGGGGTTATTGTAACGGCTGTGGTGCTAATACGCCGCTTCGACACCCTCGGAACCTGGAACGAGATTTAGATGAGCTTGACCATGTGTTAATTCGGAATAGACTGCCACAGGCTGGGTGGAGATGCCAGAGTTCGAAGAAACGAATTGGTCGATCGGTTGCTGCTGGTTGGCGGATTCATGGAACGCAATGAAATTGGCGAGGGACGCTTCGGGGGCGGTTGAAATACACTCTCCATTGCGATTACTGCCCATTAATTGGGCGTTATTATCGCGATCTGCGACCAAAAAAACATCGTTAGCCCCAAGTTCCGTGTTATGGACGTATACCGTCAATTACCATTCATCCTCTCCATCATCCGTCGACTGGTACTGTCGTTCATATTGAACGAGGCCAGATAGGATGGTACTAGATTAAGAACTTTCGGCCTAGGGTGCTGGCAAGGGAGCTGAAATGGATGGATGTAAGGCTGGGTCGAATGTCGCAGCAAGCTAGGGCAGCTAACCGGCTTCTGACAGCTTCTCGAAGGTTGGCAGGATCCGAGTCAAAACTGCCAATAAGAGAATGCTGCCGAAGCAATTGCAGTCGTAGGATTGAAAGAGGAGGGCTTGTCCACGTAAAGGCTCAGCTTAATTGCAAAGTCGACAATATATTTGCGATCCCAGGATGAAGATAATTCAAGGAAACAGAAATATAATCGCAGGGAAAAACCAAGCAGTGGGAAGGAAGGCAGTGGTCGGTGCTGACGGAAGTTCCCTGAATTTTCATCCGACATGATAAGATTGAGACAAAAACCATAAAATTATACACGAAACGGCCAATGAGTATAAATGACGAATAAAAATGAACAAAAGGCAGAAAACCTGGCCCAACATTGATTAATATTAGAAATAATGCTTCCTCTTCGGCTCGTCCCACTCAATTACTATCCATTATGTAATTAACCACTGGTTACCAGCTTAAAACCATTCCAAGCCCTTTATTTCTGTTCCTCCTCCAGAACAGGGTATTTCATGGTAATTTTCTTTATTACGGTCGGCTTCTTGGGAGCCCGCTTCTTCTTCACAGCTGGCTTGGTCATGATTTTCTTGGTGATCTTCTTGTAAAGTGTTTGATTAATCTCCTCCTCAGTCGCACCGTTGGCCTTTGACTTCTTTGCCTCGGCCATCTTTTGCTTCGTATTCTATCTCCAGCGGGCGAAATAAGCTGCACAACCCGGACAATTATCGCCCCCAAGATGGCCTGGCTTGTGGCCTGCGCGTGGACATAGGCCCTCGTTAATGCGACGTTGCCGAAGGCTACTCTGCCCGGTGATACAGTCGACGCATTGGCTTTTGGCGACCGGGGTGTTGGTCTTCATGTGGCCGCAAGTCGAGCATAAACGGGTCTCCACTTGTTGGGTGTCGTCGGGATGAGCTTGCGCGATAGCATTGTCAATACTATGGTCCTGAGACGCTGAATATTGGGTGCTCGGCTGGCGAGGGCTCTGCTGCTGGAAGAATTCAGAAAGAAAGGCCTCCTCTTCGGGGTGCCGCTCTTCGGTAGCATTCTTCTGCTCGGATTCAGCTTCGGGGTGAATGGCTGGTTGCTTCAGGGTCTAGGCTTGGACGAAGTTCAGGTTTGCAAGATGAGCTGCGAAACTCCGGTCACACGGGTTAACTTCTTGAGCTCGGAAGTGATCATCGTCATCTCCGGGGAAATACTTGGGGTCATCGAAGAGGCCGCTGTCCTAACACGGCTGTACGGATCCCTCGGAAGTCTCGAAGAGGGTCATTGTCTGATGAATCCGGAGGTGGTCCAGAGAAGTTTGAGTGTTGCCCTGTGAGGTATCCGTGGAGCACCCAAGACCTTGAAGATGAGCCTCAGAACGTTTCATATGGGAATGGAGTAGAAGGAAGGGGCGTAGGTCTCCAGCTGAATATTTCACGACGAGATGATTGAAGACAAAATCATGTGGTAAGGAGGGGTCGCTTTGGCTCGTATCTGGTCGAAACTTCAGCCCATTACTGACGGCCTCAAAAAGCAGGCTAAAATTTGCTGTCACGGTCGACCCAGCAATGATAGCTTTGTCCTCAATTTTCCATCCGGACTGCACCTACCTATTCCAATCCGAATACCCCACTTCCTGGCCTAAATGTACCTTCCGTACCTGGTAGCCTCTACCTCTTTCCCGAACCCACTGCAGTGAGAAGAACCTTTGGTACTCGAGGTTATGTATTCTTGCGCCGAATGTTCAGATGAAATTACGACCAGTCCGTAACCACTTAGCCCTTTGCTTGCTCTCTGCAGCGATCACCAGCCAACCACAATATGTAGTTATATCAGCGCACTGAGTCCGTCTTCGTTTCTTTCTTGTCGCGCTGCTATCACCTGGTTCGATGATATCGTCGGCGGGACCAATCCCACTTGCCCGGAAAACCTTCCTTCTATCCTAGAATTTACCCACTTTTCTTGATGGTATTTCGATTTCTGATTCCCACAGTCCTATTTATTAAAGTCTGATCGTCGATTCCTACGATCTGGACTTCTCTTCTCAACCTACCCCCGCTCCCTTTCATCGACACCCGCACTGCGACCGACTAAACGGCGCTACGTCGAGACCCTCTGACAATCCATTTACAGTCTATATCCTATCCGGTGCAGGTTATAATAACTTAGCCCTTACGCAAGTAATATCACGTTCACTTATCTATAATACTCATAGCGATATTTATAAAAGTAACCTATTATTAATAGTAATTAATTCCGTCTGAGAGCGTCCTATAATCTTCGATTACCCTGTCATCTTACCCAGGCGTACTGCCTTTCAGTCTGTATCCTATCCGGTGCAGGTTATAATATGTGGCGCTGTAGAAAAGCCGCTGGTCCCTTCTCTTAGCCCCTAGTTTTTCGAATCATTCTTCGTAATATTAATTTGAGGTGAAGCTTGTATATTCGTCGTGTGTTCGTCGTATGGTCGTCGTGGTTCGTTATGTGTTCGTTGTACATTCGTCGTCTGTTCGAGAAAGAGGTTGGGTCCCGTCGATTAGGTGTGGCAGAAATCGCTTTAAGAAATTTAGAGTGGGGGATATTAAACAAGCGGGGTTTGAGCTGCCACGGTGGGGTTAGCCCTAGTAAACCTCAAAGTTGGTTCGGGGTTTTGTCCTTCTTGTACGTCTGAGCCCTCGTAGTAAGGGAAAGTTGTTAATTAATTACCTAATTGAAAACCACGTGCTCGATAGCTTGGGCTGCGCCACAATTAGGCAGTAATTACCACATCATCGCCGCTCAGTACCAACTGTTTCAATCTTGAACATCATTTCTACCCCTTATACTACCTTCATACCCTTAAGAGGAAAAAGTCTAGAAAAGTCAAAATGAGTTTCGGCTATGCTGTCGGGGACGTTGTTGCAGTGCTAGGGTTATTTGAGCGAATCGCTATCGAAATCCGTAGCTATCGCGATGGACCCAACCACTTCCAGCAGCTCCAGGCAGAACTCGAGATGCATCGAACTACCATTCAATCCATTCTTACAGTCGAGCCAACATGTTTGAAGGACTTTGTCATCGTCCAACGAATACGCGCCATTGCGCTACACTGTCGACTCCCGCTGCAGCAATTCCTTGACCAGATGCATGGCAAAGAACAAGCCCTCGGAAACTTTCGAACTGCACGGGGGCTGACCGCTATCGGCACCCGACTGCATTGGTCCTTGATTGGTAAGAAAGACGTGGACGAATTGAGGAATACTCTGCTGTCGCGCATGTTGGCAATCAACCTCCTCCAAGGCCAACTTCAAGTACTACAGATTCAGAGGCTCGGGCCAGAAATGAACCACTTCGCTAAGGTCCAGTCGCGAGACTTGGCCAAGTTTGCCCACGAAATAAAAATATTGCGAGATACTGCGGAGGAAACACCTCGAGCGATTTCCGACTTGAGGATGTTGGTTGAGAAAGACTGTTTGGACACAACCCAGCACCTAGGAAAGATTGACAACAAACTTAAAGTTGTCGAGTCCAACATTAAGAAGCTTTTCACCGATGCGTTTTCTGTTGTGGCAATTTTCGGTAAGGGTTTAGGGGAACGAGTTGGTACGGCCCTAAGTCAGATACTTGATTTAATGGTTCAATTGCGGAAAATGATGGAAGTGTAAGTGTATCTCCACTTTATTCTCGTGGCTTCATACCTAGTAATGCTCATTTTTATCATATCTAGGCTCTCAAAGACATCACAAACTGTGCTTGAAGCAGTTTCCAAGACCACGTAAGTAAAAAAAACCTTTCCGCTACTTTATAGGTACTCTTGCTCGTGCACGAGTTAACGCTACACATAAAGATCTATTCTGCTCGACCTTCGCAATAATATGAGGTCTCTCGCTCAATCGATCGACTCCATTCCGCTGCATCTAAAACTCCCACTCATTCGATTCGACGATGCGCTTGGAGAAAGTTGGGCTATCCCCTTTCAAGCCTGCACTACATGGCAAGCTTTTACAGAAATGCTCAAGGCTGTTATATTTCGAGAACAGCGTCCCGGTTTCCATCGAGTAATCAATAACCAGTTCGTCCTAAAAATTGCAAAAAGTCATCGAGATATACCGCGATGGGAATGGGAGAAGCGAATTGAGCCAGGGATGCATATCGAGCAATGGATGAATGTTCCTGAGCTTGTTACTGACTTGAGAGGATGTCCCTTTCCGGAATGCGATGGAACCTTCTCTGATATTTTAAAGACGCTTGGAGGCGGGATGTGGTACGATTATATACCCTACTCCACAAAAAACTCAAACAAAATTATGCATGGTTGTATTAGCTAACTCAAAACAGCTTAAAATGCGATCGCTCTACCATTTCAAGGAAGCAATATCAGAACCTAATTACTGTCCGCCGACCCGAGTATGAAGGAGGGCAGATATTATCTTCTGACCAAACTCAGAACTCTTCAGAATACCAAGGCGAGAAACGAGCAGCGGGGCCCTTTCAACTTCCCAAAATTGAAAGTCCGGACAAGATGGACGATATTAAACATTTTCGTCGAGTACAATACCAGCAACCTGTTGAGGCAGTTAACACCCTTGAAGAGGCCGAAGAGATACTTCGTGTAAATGCAACCGAACCCCGAGCAAATCAATTCATGGGATGGTACAAGTTGAGCATAGACGATGACCCGTACTCAGCAGTACAATATCTTCAGACCGCATCGGATTGGCACGGTATGAGATCACCTTTTGATGATAACGTTTGAAATAAGACATTAGGCTCGAGATTAACTAAAAAGTGCAGGGACGGATTTTTATAATGCAGAGCAGTCTAACTATCTGCTTGGCCGTGCCTATATGGCTCTGCGCCAATTCCCAAAAGCTTACGAGTCCTATGAAAAGGTGATGGTAGACACAGATCCCCGATGTCACGAATATTGGATTTCCATAGCGATTTTGTACTATCGTATCTTTCAACATCGTGATTCTCTCGACGCTTTAGCAAAAGCTATTCGCTTGTATCCATTCGACCCCAGAACTTGGATGAATCTGGGTATACTGGTATGTCAATGCCCCTCCTAGACAATTGAAGTATATATAAGGGAGGCTCGATTAGTAAAGCTAAGAACAGTTAAAACGTAAGCTGACATAAAAGAAGTATGACTCCGTACATCAGTTCGAAGATTCTACGGACTGCTTTTCGAGGTGTCTGGAACTTAGCCCAGTGAGCGAATCGCACTATGCACGTTCGAGACTGAGTGGAGATATTCCGCCACCAGACTTCAATGCAGAGTACCAACGACCCATGGTGGAACCAGCCTTGGAACATGTTAATAAAACGATACTTGCGCCACGCAACAGTAGCAAAGACATTAACCTAAACCCGATCCAAAAGACAGCAAATAAGTCAGACTACTGAGGATAAAGACAGTTGAGCTCTGGAGCATGATGTGGGAATCTATAGTGAATTGGGGAAATGGTTGTCATCTTGGGATTCTGCGGTTCAGGGATAGTGTTTTGGTTGGGTGCTTGGTTGGGCGTATTGATGGATTCAGGGGCTTGCCGCTGGCTGGAACCATCATATGTCACAGAAAGCCATATGCAACGAATGCCATGAAGAAAAGGAGGCGCGGGGATAATCCTTATAGAATGTTTTAAATTTACGTTGGTATTGCGCACTTAATTAATAGGAATATTAGAACTCTAAGGGAAGGAGTTCAATGTAAACAGTAGTCCCTAAGGGGCAGTTTGGATGGCATTAAAATAACTGTTCTAGTGATTGATGACCTTGTTAAGTGGGAATAGGATCCTGATATTAAGGTTACGGTTTCCTATTGTCACAAGCAAAGAGTCTGACTTCAATACGGCTAAGAGCTTTCCTTACAACCCGGCCCGAGCTGCCAGTCTGACTTGGCTTTAATATAATCAAGGGCAAATACCAGGATCTGGTCTTGCATGAAATCCCAAAGCCAATTATCGAGCACGCCATCGCTATGTATCTGGACTTTAAACTTATAAGCATCCGAAACGAGCATCCTTTCTTGGCTGTCGGACGGGCATTATTCTTATCGTGTAAAGTGTCGGTTATGGTGGTTACGGTACTGGAGTTAATAACAGGCTCGGCGGACTTGGAGTCGTGTTACACCCCGTGCAAACCCCCTCTACACGGACCACCATGCTGGGCACTGGATGGTTAATCCGGACCACCATACAGGGCATTAGATGATCAACCCGGACCACCATGCAGAGCATTGGATGGTTAACCACTAATTATTGGGCTAGGGATATGAAGACCTATAAGTCCGTAAGAGACTAATTATAAGGTGCGTTATATACTTTATCGCTAAGATATAGAATATACGGGGTATAATACCAGGTACTTTATATAAATCCAGTGTTCTTTAAAGAGCACGGAGATATATAAAATAAGGTATAATATACCTAGAAAATATATATAGATAGCTTTATTATAAATAAGGGAGCCTCGTAGGTGCGGGACCTGCAAAAAACTGAAGCGAAATATCCCAGAGACCGGCAAACAATGTAGGGATTGTATACGGCCTAAAGCAATCGCAGGGCCCAGAATATCGCGGCTGGCCTCTGTCCACGCGGGGAAGTCAGATAGGTTATGTCGGTGGAGGGAAGTGCCCTGCTTGCGCGGCATCTTTTGCGAAGTGGCGTGATAATAAAAAGAAGAAAATAAAAACTAATAAGCAGCTGCCAGCAGAGCTGTATTTACTAACCCCCACTTAAGTACTCTTGGTTTTCCGCATCTTTCTTTCTTTGTGTTTTGTCTTATTTTGTCAGTTTGTCGTTCGTTTTTTATATATTTATCTGTGATATGTCGCTGCAATTATTCTTATAAGTGTCGGTTGCGTGTTAACTTGGGCCTTTCTATAATAGAGTCTAGTCTAATTCTGCCTCGCTAGATTCTTGTTATTGTCTAATCCCAGTCCTCAGTCGGTCCTTCTTCTGACTCTAGCTGGTTGTCTTGCGTCGGTTGATCAATTTGCAGCACTGAAAACGGTGTCCATGAGCACGTTATTACCACACAGTAATGTAAGTGGGGATTTTCTCGTAAAGCCGAGTGGCTTGAAAGAACAATAACCCCCTAAACCTAGTAACCTTTCTTCTTCTTCTTCTTTGGGGTTTTATTTTATTTTGCATACTACTCGACAGTAACAACATGAAGGTGTGGAAGTCAATCCCAAAAAGCAATTAATCCTAAAACCGTCCAGGTTGTCAGTCTAGGAAATCACAAGTTGAACGATGGCACATGGTGGAAGGGATTACTTATGGAAGTCGGGATATCCAGTATTCGTAGCAAGGAGTCAGGAATACATCAACAAAAGCCGAACAGGAGAAGAAAGGAGTCAGGTAAGCATTAACATAAGCTGAACAGGCGTACAAGCAAGTGAAATTGGCATGGGAAAGTGTAAATTCGGCAATGTAGCCTACCGTGCAACTTCTTTTTCGCGGGCGCCGAACTGCGGCATCGAGCTTGAAAGTATAATTCCGAGAAAGATCCTCCTTAAATCTGTTGCACCTTAGACACCGGCCGGTGGCAGCCCCCCATTCATTTGCAGTGCGGTAGCGTTTTTAATCGTCCATCCATAGTCAGTCAGCGGGTCGAAAGCGTCTGCGTATATTAGGTAAGAGGACGCCTCTGTCGCATTTCGGGCTGTGAGGTCTGCAAAGTGAAACATGCCGCATATCTCGCCTTGCTTAACCGCATATTTTTTAATTCTCGTCTTAGACCGCAGCAAGACCGCCCTATAAGCTCTATTGCGGAAGTACGGTCTGCTTTTAAGTATCGGGTCACTGGTATTGTAGACGCCTTGCTTTGCGGATATATAGGCGACTTCGTCTAGTGGTGATACCGAATTGTCGCCATTCGGCGCAGCAAGGTGGGAATGCCGCTGGCCAGGCTTTCTGGCAATCTGCCACCGTCTTCCGAGAGATACTAGTCTCTGGAGACCCGTGGTAAAACCGTCGACTAGGAACTCATCAAATAGGCTAATGAGCTCGCTGTGGACAAATTTTCTTCTTTCCTCTTCGAGCTGCCTTTGGATGTACTGCCCGCCTTGCCCGGGGACTGTTTGGAAGCGGCCCGTTATGATAACGTAATGTAAACGGTGCCCCTTCGATACTGCGGGGCATTTCTTGAAGTCGACGGAAGAATGCTGCTTCATCCGGGTATGGTAGCTCGATCATTAGCGTGTGTGTGACGAAGGTAACGGCTTCGTAGTCAGGAAATAGGTTGGTGATCAGTCTTATGATCGCGTCGTCGTCCGGAATGTGTCCAGGTGTGAATCCGTCTAGCATCGACGGGCCCACCTCGGTCTCGTCGTCAACCCCTCAATCTTCGCAAATTACAGGCATAAATCCCATATCGTCCTCTGCTCGCCATATAGCAATCCATCCACCAACTGATTGCGGCAGCCGGCCCTCAGGTAGGGATGGACTGCAACCTAGGACCGCCCACGGTTCACAGAACCACAGGTCTACGACTCTAAAAGTGTTATAAAGATGGTGACGCGCAATCTTGTTCTGTTCAATCGAGGCGTTCCCTAGAAATAAACTTCCATCTCGGCCGCGGAACGGGACGCTGACTGGGGTGAGGGCGTCGGGATATGCCCCTAGGAATGTTTCTGTCTCGGTCAACGACGTTGTCACTTTGACTGCGTCGGTGGGCGCTGGGCCACACGGTCGGATGTGTGTGTGTGGTGGGGGGTTGATATCGAGGCGACTCTTCGATGGGCTTAGATAATGGGGATAATTCTGGTCGACGATCCGAGTCCCGCTTGACAAAAAAAAGGGGAACGCAAAGCGGATTTGTGGAAGCCCTAGCCCACACACCGCAATCGTCCACTAGCCTCGAGCCTCGAGCCTAGACTGGCGGAACGAAGCGACGCTAACAAATTTAACTTTGTGGCTAGGAAAATGGTCGGGTAAGCCTTATCTCTTTCCGCAGTTTTATTAAACGACGAGTAGTTTCAACCGAGAAATGGACAGGTACATATAGTAAAGCAGCAGCCATTTCAACAAATCCGACTCGAAAACGAGGCGCAATCAGATACAGCCGTGTACAGTCATAGCTACCGACACTTTTCAGCCACGCTTCCTCGCCCTTTCCGCCGAGATTCGAATCATGGTCTACCGACTTGGCCTCTGTAAACCGAGAGAAAGGATTAATGGGTCATTACAACTGATCAGTGGCGAAGGGGAGGGTATATCTGCCTTGGGCTGGCAGTGGTTGGAGCGCTCGGGGGAGGACCAGAGGAGCGCCCGGGAGACTCTTAGAGTGAGACCGGAGGTCGTCGGGCCCGTAGGTGAGCACGCGGAACACAAAGAAGTCGAAATGAGAGACTCCTAGTCTCTAGAAAATAACAGACAGCACCAGGGATCGCTGGTCACAGACCCAACTACATTTAAGAGAGAGTGGACCGGATCCCAGGTTCTCATATAGGCATCATAGTCATTTATGCAAAGTCTGTCGAAAGTGGAAGCTCGGAAGCCCAGAATATGGGATACAAACTTTGACAAAGTCATGTGACCCACAGTCTCGCTATCGCTCCATCACAGCCGATTGTATCGACAGCGCCGACACGCCATGATCCTACACCCCCTGCACTCGTAGATATACTCGGGCAACCGGCAGCGGCACTCATCGCAGCGATGGGCCCCTCGGCGAGAGGTCCAGCTGTGGGCTTCGCAGGCGTGGTTGCGCCGCTGGTTGTGCATCTCCTGCTGCACCAGCCGCTCATGCCGCCTGGCGCCGAGGCCCGGAGCTCCGGCATCGCGGTTGACGATGGTCGCGGCGCGGGCGTATAGCAGATCCTCGTTCCACTGATCGCAGCTGCACGTCTTCCAGGTGAGGCCACACAAATAGCAGAATTGCGCGCCGCAGAGGCAGGCTGGAGTTTAAATCGGACACATCAGCTGGTCAGTACGTCATCACGTCTTCTTTTATCGTCCTGCGATGCGGTGGATGGTGGGATCAATGACATACTCATGTGGTTGCAGCCGTGGTCGAGTTCCACGACGCGGCGGCAGGAGTAGCACCGCTTCCACCCGTTTGCTTGAGCCAATCTCAGCACCTCCTGGGCGGCGTCGTCCTGGGGACAGTCGCCGACGTGCGAGGCGCCCTTGCAGATTGCGCACGTCTTGGACTGGCAGCTGACGCAGGTCGCGACGTCTCCGTGGATGAACTGCGGCGGCACAAAGGTCGAGCACTTGGGCCGGTGGCAGTACGTGCGGTCCTTGGTCTCGAACTCAACCTTCTTGGCCTGGAACTGCCCGGCCAGCTCGGCGGTGAGGAACTTGCGGTTCTGATCGACCGGGATCGGCTCTCGGCAACACCGTGGGGGGAACAGTGCCTCGTCCAGCATGGACGCCTGGAAGAGACTCGCCAAGCAGCCCCGGCAGTAGTCGTGAGAACACGGGCAGTGAGCCACGTCGGTGACGGGATGGGCGTCGCCGCAGCTGATGCATTCCGTTCTCGGGATCGGCGGCATGGGTATATTCCGCGACTGCGCCCAGGACGACGATTCTGGCAGGTTGGGCGTGCCGCCGCCGTCGTCGTCAGGTGTCATGTACAGAATGGCCAGCCTCCTGATCAGCTCCTCGTCAGGGTTAGCTGTGTCTTGGTCGGGTTCGAGATTTGACTCATCGAGTTGGAGGGCGAGCTCCCTGTCCGCAAGGACCAGCGCGCACGACGCCACCTCGGCCTTGTACAACTTCAGCGCCAGCTCAAAATCAGCCGCCGCGTCGCCTTCGCGGCCCTTGCCCTTGGAGCTCCGACCCAGAAGCTCCAACTCGTCGAGTTGCAGCTTGATGACTGCCTGCAGAGTCCGGGCGTCGAGGCCTTGGGCAGCCATAGCGGCGGGGCTGGCGGAGAGTGTGGTGTTTCCAGGAGAGGAAGTAGAGGGAATGGGGTAATAATGTAGGTGACCCACCCGGCGGGTTGTGCGATGTTGCAAGGTAGAAGTAGACAGCCCGGGCAAGGGACAAAATAGCAACGCCTGTATACGATGTCGTTGAAAAATGGCCCTGTATAAATGTCTTGCGCAGCACTGCTGAATGTCTGCTTTGTCAGTCACTGAGGTGTGTGTGGCGCCAAGGCAGACCGCGGTTGGCCTCAATGCATCAACGATGCATCAATTACCTGAGACTCTCGGCAATCATGGCCATTTCGGGACAGGCCTGCCTTCTTGGAGCAGGTCCGGTAAAGCTTCAGGCCTATCACATCAAGTATGTTCTCTCGGAAGCAAGAGGTCATCACGGGGCTAACCCTGTCGCCGTGGCTGCACCTGCACCCCGCAATCAGACATCACAGCTGCAGCCGGAACGGTACTTTACTTCAGTGCGACAGATTCCAATGAAAAATGGACACATCACAGCCCTCCATCTTCCAAAGGTTCCGGCGACGATACACCATGTTGCCCGAGGACGACAGCATTGACGATATCAGACCTGTGGCAACGCGGCCCTCCCACGATGGCGATGATGACCACATTCATCCCAAACGCCGCTTCTGGAGCTGGCACCGCCGCCATTTTGGCGGCGCATTGCTGTTCAACGTCGCCGCCTTCATTCTGCCTGCCTTGTACGGCACGCTTTCTAAGCTCTGGGTCGCCAACATTGATCGGTCCCTTGTCGTTACCACGGACGTCTATACGTATATCGGTATCGTTGCCGAGGTACTGAATGAGGGCCTGCCTCGTGCCTCGTGGGTCATCATCGGCGACAGCGCATCGAGGCCTTGGAAGTGACGGCTTGGATTGACGTACACCCTCATCCTATTCCAGTCTGTTCTCGGTCTCATCATGAGCGTTAGCTTCCTTGCCGGCGCGGCCACCTTTGCCAAGGGCTTCGTTCCCATCGAGGTGCGCGATGCAAGCCTCACCTATGTGCGCATCAGCTCATTTTCAGCCCTCAGTTCTGCCATCGAGACGGCCGTGGCGGCAGCGACGCGGGCGCTCGACAAACCGGACGTGCCACTGGTCATCAGCACCACCAAATTCGCCGTGAACATCACGCTAGATCTTCTGGTCATATCCCGCTTCCACGTTGGCAGCCACCAGCCCACCGTCAACATGCAGGCTGGTATCCAGATCACCTGCAACATGACGGCCGCCTTCGTGGGGCTGGGCTACTTCCTATGGACAACAATGAGGTCCAGTCTGCGCGACGATCATCACGACGGCAACAACAACACCGATCACACGGAACCAACCAACACCCGCCCCAGCCTCCGCGCCCTCCTCGTCCTCATCCGCCCGGGCCTCCCCACCCTCATTGAGTCCGCCATCCGCAACGCCCTCTACCTCTGGCTTGTCACAACCATCGTCGCCCTCGGCTCAACTTACGCCACCGCCTGGGGCGTCTTCAACACAATTCGTTGGGGACTGGTCATGGTGCCCGTGCAGGCGCTCGAGGCCACGAGTCTCGCCTTTGTGGGCCATCGCTGGGGCGCATGGCGGCGCGAGATCGGAACGAACACACTTAAGCCCGGCCGCGTTGCGTTCGGCACTATCGTCCACATCGCGAAGCCCGCGCTCCTCGCCTTGGGCATCGCGGTAGCGGTCGAGGTTCCGGTCGCTGTCGCCCTGTCGCTCCGGGGCGCGAGGTCTTTTGCGCGGTATCTGAGCGATTCGGACGAGGTTGCCGAGGTCACGGCGTACATGTGGCGGACGATCGATTGGTGCTATATATTTTATGCGGCGTCGACGCAGCTAGCGAGCATTGTGCTGGCGACGAGGCCGAAGTGGTATCTCTACCAGAGCCTGGCGAGCAATTTGCTGTACGTTCTGCCGTGGGCAATTGTATGCCAGGTGGGAAGTTTGGATGAGGGCAATGCGTGGAAGTACCACAGTTTTGTTTTTGGTGGGAGTTTGGTGTTTAGTTTTGTGGATATTGTGGTCGTGGATGCGTTGTGGGTGTGGAGTTTGATGACGGGGAGAGCGAGGTTGGAGAGGTTCCGGGAGGGTTGAGCGTAAGTACAGAGAGGATTGATAGTAATGGGATTCTGAGTCCTTCAGTCCATCACCATCAAGCAAACAGTTCATGGTCGTCAATAAGAACCCTTTCTCTCCATTACGCTCCTCTTCGCCACCAGCTTTCCTTCAAATGGAGCAATCACGAGTCGAATCACGGCATTTTCAGGGGGTTCAAGGATGGCGTCGTTGGCCATTCTGAACCAGATGCATCAGGGACAAGGGGCGTTGGGTAGAGGAAGGGCTCTATTTATTGCGCACCTCAGCATGAATGCAAGGGATGGCATTTATTATTATCCTCTTCAGCTCATGGCTCTAATTTCCCTCGCTCTGTTTCCCATGCAAACTCTTTGCTTTCAAGTTTAGAGCATTTGTTGGTCATCATCCTCGTGACGGATAGAAGGCTCATACTCACTCCTTCTCTCTGTCTCCTGGTTTGACTCCCTCACTGACTATTTTGCTAACTGACTTACTTACTGCTATACCCGCTACGCTCGGAGCATTTGCTCTCCCTTTTTTTTCTTCTTCTTTTTTTTCGCTTTCCTTGCGCATAATAGCGTTTCTTCATACCGAAGTGGTATTTTCAGTAATTTCTCGTCAAATCCTCCATGGTCCAAGACTTGGACTTCCTGCATTTTTCTGTCTCGTCGTCCTAGCTCTGTGTTTGTTTCGTCACAGTCATGACACTCTTGTTGCAAGTGTTGAATCGCAATAATGTGTTCGTTTCTCTGAAATTCGATCGGTTCCCTCTCGAGCTGCGCCTGAACATACCACAGTTCATTTTACGACTACAATGCACAAGTCACGGTTGGGAGCAATATCAAATAGCTCAAAATGGTTTTAATAAATTTCAAAAGAAATAATTAGGTAGCCAGCCGGCTCCTGAACGGTATCTTGTGTATATAAGGCTAAGTACCGCTGATTCCGCCACATGCAGGTACCGGAGACTTCCTGACCTGTGTGACCCTCAATCTAATGCGCTGTTGTAGGCTGACTCTGTCTCTCTTCTTATAGCTGCAGTTACCGTTCTGCTTCTCTCTGTTCTCTCTTCTTCCGGTTTCTCTCCGTTCTTTGCGCAGAATAACGCTGATTCATAGCGGGGTGGTAGTTGCAATAATTTTTGGCTTGATCTTCCTTGATCGTATTGCATCTTCTGCCACTGCCTTCCCTGTCTGCCGACTGCTTCTTCCGTGAATTGCGACCCCGACATGTGCTACAGGTTAAAAACCCTGCGGGGACCCATTTATTCTCATTGCGGTAAGAAGAACAGCCAAACCTGCCTCCTAGAGTAGTAGTAGGTGGAGTGGAAGGGGCGGTAGAAGGGGTACTGAGAGATGTACTGGGGAGCAGCCGTGGAGAGCCTTGTGCCGCCGGAAGCATCTCGAGAGTGGGTGGGGGTTGCTACGATGATATCAGGTGATGATCGGGAATTAAAGTTAGGGAACAATGCAGAGGCTGGCTGAGGATGAATGGCGGAAGGCATGTAAGACTGTGCTACGATGGCGGGATGGTTTGTCGAAGTCTGTCGGAAAGAAGTGGGCGACTCAAAAAAGCTCCACGCCAGGGGAGACGCCGTGGGTATCTGGAAGTGCCGAGGGTACGCTGTCGAATTCCATGCTGGTGAATTGGTGGACGCATGCAAGACTCGGGATTGGATTACCGGACTGAAAGAACTTAGCCGTGCAAAGCCAGCCTCGCCCTCGTCCGCACCAGAACCGCCATCAGGTTGTTGAGGCATTGTGTGGCCGATCGTAAGTAGAAATGAGGTCGAGCTTTTGGCATATGGAAGATAGACTTGGAAAGTTCGGACGCCTTCAATCGAATAAAGCGGCGTGAGGTCGCAGTCGACAGATGTTGTTCGGGGTAACGTTGATGAAGAAAGGTTGGAGACAGGTCGCAGAACCAAGAGGTCAAATATTGGAGGAAAAGAGTGACAGCCGAAACGTTCCTTCCTTCCACACTGAAAACTGCCAAAAAAATGGGAAGATATGGGTTGGCACCTGACGTAATTATGCCGATGTTATTCCAAGTCTTTGATTCGAAGGACGTGACGATCTCCCCTATGCTCCCCCACCTAAACTTGAAACCTTCCAACCACAAGTTACCTTTTACTCAGAAATATGGCGAAAAAATACTTGAACCAAGGCCAAGGACTTTTGACACCAGCCCTTGACCGAAACACGGTTGCTGTTGCTGTTTCCATTTTGGTCACCATGGTGACCGTTACCACTCCCACCGTCACTGTCGCGGGCTCTGGATCATCTCCTGGTGTAACATTTTGCCCGCTGCTACTGTCCGCTGCCACTGTTGTCTTTATCGCCGTCGGGGTTGTATTAGCGGGATTGGTCGAAATTTTTACTGTCTGGGTGACGATGTAGGTGTTTCCAAGTATGGTAAAGCCGTTTGATGAACAGTAATCATTGAAAACCTTCTTTGCAGCCTCAATCTCTACAGTTGAGTCTGCGCCACAGTTGGCTTTTACAGCGGACTCAATGCTGTTATATGCTTGTGGGAGTAGGTCAGTGCGACAGATGCACTGGCGGCCATGGGTTAGTTTACAGTCCTAACTCGCATGGCAAAGCTGGCGAGGGAGGAAGTAGAAGATAAATACCGAGATAGCTTTGCACCCTACATTCCATACCGATCCTGCGCGTGAATCGGGATTGTAAGCGAGTTGTGCACATGCTCGCAGTGTTGAAGGGCCACCACTAGGCGTCTTCTCAAAGTCTATCGGCCCATCTTCGGCATCATGAACTGGCAAGAGAACGAGCCACAAGGTAGCTATGAGTCTGTTTAGAGCACGCATTTTTGCAATAGCAGGAAAGAGATGGATGATGTAATATGAGAAGATGAAGAATGACTTGTGACATAGTGGATGAATACTCCTCCTTTATCATTCTTAGCTAGCTCTGTTCAAGACTCAGGGCTGGCAACAGTCCAATTCAGTCAATCTTTTACTGAAAATTGAATTGATTACCAAGTTAGCAATTTTTACATTCGAATTGAATTGACGAGCTTGTCCAGATTGCCAAGGCCCTGCTTTATACTACAGTCAACTCCGAACCCTAACCCTGACCACTTTTTTCGGTTTGTGGGAGGGTCTGTGGGAGGGTGTAAGTGGGAAACCTATATAGGGGGGCCTGACAATCTCACCAACCTGACCAGTTCAATTTTGATCTAAAAATTTCGAAAATTCAAAAATTGGCTTGATTGAATTGAATTGCTGCGGCTAAATCCTGGTCATTGCCGACGGCTCAGGCTTCCGACGTACGGCGCATATTGGACAGGCTGACCCCTCTCGGGCGGGAAAAGCTTCTATCGAGCGACGCAAGCAGCTCGCGAAGCAGCTGCCAGTCGCAGTAAGAGCTGGCATGTCTTTTGGAGTGCCCAGATAGACGCTCGCCGCTGTCATGCCTCCCACCCACACAGAGTGTAGTTGTATGTCCGACTCGCACACATCTTTTGAGCTGCCTGTCAAACTGGTTGCGGTACGCGGTGTAAGGAGGCAGTATTCATGATGCACCTCCGGGGCACAGCCTGGTAATAAATGCTGCATATATTGAGTATTCTCTTCCCCTCTTTTTTTCTTGTTTGTGTTGCAGCGTTATCCCCTCTTGCGGTCATTCAGAACACAATACAACAGCTCTTTTGGCCCACATCACAGTGGAACCAATTTCTACTTGACGCTACCCAAGGTAGGAATATCTTTGCAAGCTTCGGCTGTGCCTGCTCTTGGCGTTAGTATATCTCCAAGGATTATCAACCGGGTGAATGCTGGTTTCAAATGTTCGTTGTACATACAAAGATGTTGACTTCAGCGATCGTCCTCTATTTCTTTGCTGCAGTTACCGCTGCACTATCATGCCAAAATGCCGGCTGCAGTCCTGTACTGGACTTGGGTTATGCAAAGTACAGAGGCATTTACAGCGAAAGCTTACAGTAAGCAGCCTAAAGCGGTTTCAAATCGAGTAGGTACTGACTTCACAGTGTGAACACGTTCTATGGCATACGATATGCGCAACCACCGACCGGAGAGTTGAGATGGAAACCACCAAAGCCGATCGATGAAAGGAACAATACAGGCGTTGAAATAGTTGAAGCCACTCGTCCGGCGCCGTCCTGCGTTCAAGGCTATCCATCTTGGATACTTCCCCAAGCCCTGGTTCCCCTCCCACCAGCTGGGTCGGAGGATTGCTTGACACTGGACATTATCCAACCCGCAAACCTTGCCAAGCGGGCCAAGCTTCCTATCCTAATCCAAATACACGGAGGAGGTACCTGTCCATCAGAATGACATACTGATTCACAAACTACAGCTAACCGTTTTGCAGGATATACAATTGGCAATTCGTCGTTCGTTCAAGGATATGCTCTCGTTAACCACACTGGCAACGCATTCATCTTTGTTTCCATCCAATACCGACTGGGTGCATATGGTTTCCTTTACTCACAGGAAATCGCTGCTGAGGGAGGGGCCAATGCTGGGCTACTCGATCAAAGATTGGCCATAAACTGGGTGCAGCGACACGCCTCCTCCTTTGGAGGCGATCCTTCGAAAATCACTATCTATGGAGGGAGCGCCGGAGGAGGCAGTGTCACCAACCAGATGATTATGTATGGCGGCGTGGAGAACCCGCCTTTCAGGGCCGCGATAGCTGAGTATCCGTGGTGGCAGCCGTATTTACGTAAAGAGCAGCTTCTACGCCAGTACCGATATCTCTTAAGGGAGACTTCCTGCGAAAATTTCCAATGTCTTCGAGCTCTCGACGCTGCCGAACTTGCTACCGCTTCTCAGCTTACATATTTCGAGGCCTATGCAGATAAGGCTTACAGCCATGGCAGCTTCTATTTTGGACCTTATGTGGATGGAAATGTCATCAAAGATCTTCCGTCGAGGGAGTTTAGAGCTGGCCACTTTACCAAGGTCCCCATCCTCGTAGATCGCGAGGGTTATGAGGGCTATATTTTCTCTAACCAATCTGTCGCGACCTTGTCCCAGGAGATTGAAGACCTCCGGACGGTCTATCCAAACGCCGACGAAGATTTTATCAAGCAACTCTACCAGCTATACCCGTCGAAGGACTTCAATTCCACCTTCTTTCATCGGCAGACTATTTTTGGGTACAAATCTGATTCTTATTTCCTTGTTCAGCGTTGAGAAGGTACTGATTTTCGACTAGCGACGCTTTCATTAATTGCCCGTCATACTACATCGCACGCAGCGTGTCCTCGGCGGGCCAGAGAGCTTATAAAATGGTCTTCAATGCGGGTAGCCAACTCCACGCTGCTACAGGTCCATTCCTCTTTTCCCTTGACTATGCTGGTGCGAAAAACCCCCCTTCTCTTCTACTGCCTGATTACTAAAATTCCCAGTTACACCGGGAGCTAATGTCACCACCGCGAATATCATGAAGGATTGGTTTCTCTCCTTCGCAATATATCTCGACCCTGGGCGACATTCTTGGTCAGGCGTTAGGAAGCCTGACTGGGACATGTATCAGTCTTACGGGAGTCACAACGCCAGAGTCATGAGCGTCAATTACACCGAGGTCGGAATGGTGGATGATAGGTACTTTGATCAAACGAAGCGGTGTGATTTCCTTTGGGAAAATGGAGCTACTGTGCAAAACAAGAGATAGGAGAGGACGTATATGAGCCACCGCGAACGGTATTTATAGTTAGTCAAGTCAAATACGCCCGCTTTTGATTTTGTCGGTCGTGGACGTCCCATCTGCTCTGGTGAGCTGCATGTGCGGTATCTTTCCAAACACTGAATCATCTCTGAATTTCAGGTACTATACCGCTTTCCAAATGTTTTCGTGCCAAGTCCTCAAGCTCCTGGTCAAGCAATTGGCTAACTGGGATGGGTCTGGAACTTGGACCCACATCGAAGCCTCGTTCCTTCCCGACTTACAAGGCTGCATCTGGTTTCCAAGGCGCCCAGGTATCCGCAGCAGCAGCATGCGACAGTTTCGTCCCATCTGGTAAGGACGCTACTGGACAAAATCCGACAGCAACGGTTTTGGTCGTTGACTTTCCTTCTTCCCACAACCAACTACCTTCGGTCGCTATCCTTCTCAGATCCGTCAATTTTGGCCTAAAATCGCCCAATGGCCTTTGTCGATCATCACACCAAGTAATCGTCAATCACATACCCTTGGTCTTCATTACTTCAGAGAGCGGCCACCGTACGGTCATCACCTATCCACACAGTTGCCTTCTTGTGGACTGCAATGGAATCAGAGCAGCTGTGGTGCCCAGCTTGCTTTTAGTACAAGCCGCTGGCATGCTTCGTTCATGATTCTACGTATATGGGCGGGGTTATTATGTTGTGTGGCGAGTGCTCAATTGAGTCTCGCGAAGGTGCAGGTAAGCATCCATGTCCATCTTCCATCTTGAAGTCGCTAACTGAGGTTCTCCATTCCAGAGAGGGGAATGATGATGACGGAGGGTTTGGACGACTTGATCATGTCACGGTCCGCTGGGTCATTCGTCCAGACCGAGTCAGACATCTCGACTGTGACCCAACCATCGCTTCTCCCTCCCGGAGGATATCTTGCTAACAGCCGAGATTTTGTCCCACTGCCTGCATTTCAGTACTCAAGCTTTACTATACCGAATACCCGCGCCCCTAGCACTGCTGCGAGTAACTCCCTCATCCCGCAAGGCATATCTTATAATAACCTCGCTTCCGGCTCTGATGTGCCACGCTCAATAAACGCACCCTTCCTCTCTAGTCAACGCTCGCCCAGCGAAGTTGCTCGATCTACACGACAACCTTCGTCGTATCCCGCTTCTGGCACTGCTAGCACTGCTCCGGGCTCACCAGCACCCAGCTCGCATGGCAACGTGCCCAGTGCTTCTGGAGGCGGAGCAAACATTGACATGTCACTTTTCAACGGATTTGATATTTCGCCAGTGAACAGCCTACCGGAGAATCGACGGGTCAAGCTGCTCGAGAGGATGACCACGGCAGCGAAAAAGGCCATGCGCACTCCGGGGTATATTCTGCCCAACAAATGCACCTCGCGCAAGAAATGCGTCAACCCGATCACGCCTGGGTATACACAATGTGTTGCGTGCCTGGTGAAATACGAGGGTGGGCAAGAACATCGGGTTACAAACCAGTTGTGTCTCCGCTGCGGCGGAGATCGGGCGGAGGGTGATGCAAAATATTGCCAGAAGCATCGCGGTCAGGTTCAGGGCTACACGTCCCTAAGAACTGAACGGTCCAGAGAGAAAAGGGAGGAGGGGAACTAATAGTCGTAAATGGAGCTTATTTATTCAGCATTCTTTATAATCAATCAGTTCCCGGTATGTCGTTCTTGGCATACTGAAGTCTTGCCATTCTGAAAAGGAAGCGTGCAAGTACCGTCGGGTGATATTTTGGATTTTTTCTATCTTGATGCGAAATGTGGCCTCCAAGTTGCTTTCAAGGCTGGCATATTTGGAAAGCGAAGCTATAAAAATATGCAGTCTCCCTGAAGGCTGATAAAGCAGTACACATAGAAGTTAAAACCCAAACATGTTGATCTCACTCCTAATTGGCACCCGCAACCTTGTTGTTATGCTATATATATAGCGTATATAATCGTGGCTACTCCTTGTTATGGTTAGTTGTCAGTCGTCGGGCGCCGGTATACACGGCAGTTTCGGCACCGGATGGGCGTTAGATTGTGTAACTATCTAAATAGCCGGCGTGAAACTCTCAGGAAAGGTGTCACGAAAAAAGCAATTACAATAGCTGTAAAGCTACTAGTTACCTTCTTATTATTGAAATCGTAAGATGAAGAAGAAGAAGAAAGGAAACGGGCAAAGTCCCGTTTAGTAGTGGGAAGTTTAGTCCCACTGCTACTGTCGCCAATCGATAGCCCTACTTCCACTTATCTACCAGCTGGTCTCACTAGCTGGCGCATAATTCTGTTATCTAATCTATATACAGCTCTGACATCCGTCACAAAAGGGCTATTATCACTCCAATCTCGCAGGGCTGTCTCCGCGCAAGAGGTGCACGGAATAGAACTGCCAGTTGTAAAAGCGGCAACATTTTAACATTGCCAATGAAGTCGGTTGTGGCAATTGGAACACCAGACACCAAGGCAGGTGTGTTTCCAAACCTGAACCGCGTTGTCGGTTGTTGCGACACGCTGCCGTCTTTACTGCAATGATCGAGTCGTGGTTGCTGATTATGAGGTATTGAAATGCCAGGTATTCGGTTTGTTGAAAGGTGAAAGTCGCAAGTATTGACGGCGACCATTTTTATACCTGTAGGCGCCGAGAGAAAATCTCTGCAGCGATCAGCTTCGCAAGTAGCAGGCACAAGTTGGGATGAAAAGCGCGTCTTGATTCTGGAATTCGGATGATTAGTTGGATCTTTTCACCCAATGTCAAAGGGCTATCGGGTATCCTTGGGTCTATCTAGTTTTTCTCAAAATAACATGTACATATCATATTTGTCAAGTATGATTATATAGCACTAACCCAAGATCGGACCATAAAACAAGAAAGGAAAAAAGTCGGTCAAAGCAGATCATTGCCAGTGAAATAACTTGCTGTTATACCTTGCTCAAGACAATTACATTGACTGCATGGTATTGCAATGTCCTAAAATACGAGGCGAGAAGAATCCTCTCTTCTCGCCATCTCCTCCATGTCTTTTTCCCGTCAAGTAATTTCCTAATTCCTTGATGCCTCACAGCCCTGAACGAATCGCTCAACTAAATTATCTAAATGGCAAATATAAAAGTCAGATCTTTTATACCTGTCTTGGCACCTCTGCCAAGCATTGTTCTTCTTACCCCTATGTAGATAACGACTTGTCTCATCTTGACAATTCTCCAATCCTGCTTGAGTCTCAAGCTTGAAAAACCTCAACCTTTCGCATTGCTAGAACGCAGTGTCCATTCAGTCTCTTATTATCGTTCGCATTCGGTTCGGGCCTCATGTCGGTGCCCCATCGCTCATTGATTCTCCGGCAATCCGCCTTGTCCCGCGACATCCATGCATTCTCGACAAGCAAGCATGTTCGGGGGGGTGTTGTATTTCTCTCTGAAACAAATGGTGCAATGGCCGAAATGATCGCCTGGTTGGGCGGGGATAAAAGGTCGGGCTTCAGGTCGCAAAGTTGAAGGTTGCCGCTGAGCAGGAACTGAAGGCCGCTGAGTATGATGGATCAGAGGTCGCTGAGCCTGAGGCGGCGCCGCCGAAGCAGCAACATTGCTAGTTCCACCGTAGCCACCCCCCAAGGTTGTCGGATCAACATCAGTGCTCTGCGTGCCAGTGGCAGTAGCATTGGCTCGGGTTCTTGCTGCGTGAATACAATCGTGGCAGGCGGGGGGAGTGACGAAGATCGCAGCGGCGTCAACCTGGAACATCTCTTCTGGTTGGCGCATTTTGCACTTGAAGCAAATAAGCTGTCCCCGTTCGAGATCAACCACCTCTTCGTAGTGGCCAAGTGCGAAGTAAATGGCTTCCAAAGTATCGACGGTATTTTTGATCAGATAACCAATCTGCTGTTGCACCTGAGGGATGAGGGTTGTGGCAGTAAGGGCAGTCAGTACAGGCTGGTTGCCTGAGGTGGTATTGGTGTCGACGAGAGAGGTATTCTGGATTGGTGGAGGTATATTCTGCTGTGGCCCAGGGCTAGAATCACGAGCACCAGATGAGGTGCATGTGCTCTGATGTGGTTGACCTCGCTGCGCTTGGGTGCATAAGGGGTTACTACCGGTAGGCGGATGTCCTCCCCTTCTTGACGTGGACGACTTGTTGCGGTTTTTGGGATACATTGTGGTGTGTTGCTCCAGATCGGACTAAGGAAATGTGATGAATTTGCTTTCTCGTAGCTCAGTACATGTAGATGGGGGTGCTACTTATAATTCTCCTAGCCAGCCTGCCATCAAAGATGTGGCGGTTTCTTTCTTCCATCATGGAAAGAAAGGAGCCTATCAATAGACATAAGGGTACCTAAGTAGGATCAGAGAGGAGAATTAAGGTATGAACGGAAAGATATCCATCAACAAAACAGGAACTTGTTAATAGAAAGGAACTTGTCAACAGAAACAACTCATTAACAGAAAGGAAATCACTGACAAAAAGGAACCACCAACCCGGTAGAAAGGCAGGTAATGGCCTTTTTCTTTAAGAGGAGAAAGTGAAGGTGACGTGCCGCATATTTATGTTGCAACTCATAATCGGTCCGCATTATACAAGAAAACGATGAGAAGAGGGATTAGAATAACTTTGAAATGCGAATTGAAGGAATAAAGTACTAGATAAACCGCAAGGTGTATGAGATGTGAAAAATTATGAGGTTTGAAGATATTTGGGAAAGCTTCTGTGTGCTAGGGTTGATAGATTGAAGCTGATATTGAGACTCTACATAGTAGTCAACTTTAACCATGACATAATTTTGAAAAGTGACTGCAAATCTTGATCTTTTCTCGATGACCATGAACTCCCTCGATATGATGAGATGAAATTAGCAAGAGCTACATGAAGCCATCATAGAAGCAAATACCCACATACCATTGCACTCATTTTGACCGTGTCCTTAGTCTACTCACCATCCTCCTCCCAGTCAAGGCTCGCAATCTCCGACTCTTCAGACTCGTCGTCCGATCCGTCCTCCCCGCCAATAGCCTCGCCCTCACCACCCCACCCCTCACCCTCCCCGAGTTGAATAGTCCGCCCAGTCAAGGCATCAAAAGCTCGCAATGCCATGGGGTGGGGCACATGCGTCAATATTCTCACCATCTTAGGTGCAGCCATATATGCAACAAGAGTTTGGGCCTGCTTCTCCAAATCCTCTTTCAGTTGGAGAAAGCCGCCTGTGGGCGAACTTGAACCACAACATTGGGAGTGCGTCGCCGCGGTGATTACAGGTGACTCGTAGGACAGACTGAGGTTGACGAGCAGCTTGTTCAAACGTACACGCGAATTGCTGTGATCTTGGGCGAGTTTTAGAACGTCGGCACAGATAGTGCGCAACCGCAGTCGAAGACATTGTAACGTAGGAAGAAGAGCGGCGATAGTCGGGCAGACATGTTGGAATCCCTTATAAAGATCGCTTTCAAGTCGGGTACCGATGAGATCTAGGTCTAGACTGGTCAAGTTGCTTGCTGATACCAAGAGAGTGTTCAATGTGTCTAGATAAAGGTAGCCACAGGATTCTGGGGGAGGAACTTGAAGTCCGGTGGTGGCTTGAATGCGTAGGTTGCGCAGTTTCCGTGCTTCTTTGATGATCTTGTTGGCGAGGTCAACGAGAAGGAGATTCAACTCGTCTGCCCAGACTGCAAGTACTTGAAGTTCCTCCACTGTTTGATTCCACAGGTTCGGAGAGTCCCAATCTTCCAAGGGCTTCAACTTCAGGTACAACCTCTCTATGTTGTTGCTGACTAGTTGTCGACTTGACTCGGGTGCAGTTATTAGGCGTGGGAGTTGCTGGCGAGTAAGATGAAAATCTCGAAAGCACGCGGTCCGAGCAAATTCGCTCCATTGCTTACAGACTCTGAGCCGCGATAGGTCCGACTGGAAATATGATGAGCCGACAAGATCAAAAATTTGGATTATGACTTCGGGAGGTAGCTGAAAGAGTGGCATGGTGTCTCAGAGGGGATTGAAGAGTCGCTTTGATTCGTGTTTGTCAAGGGCAAGCGGGGAGGATTGTTGACATCTGCGGGGTAGCGTTAATCTATGGCAGATCAAGAATGTTTACAGTACAGTGTCACGTGGGAAATACTTCCGCCAACAGACATTCCCCAGGCCGTACCGCTCTCCTTGCTCTGCATAGCCCGATTATGATCCAGAATATAAAAGACATGACATGCGTCAAGACATTTGAATCAGAAAGCCACCAGAAAATAAATTAGCAATGAAGCAAGACAAAGGGTATAAAGAACAACAAGAAGTATAAAAGGGCGCTAATTACAGGATTGAAAGCATAATAACATGAACTGCTGCCGCTCGATCGGTACCGCTAGGAGCTTTTGTTTCTGGTAAATGAACAGAAGGAGCTCATGGAGGGTATAGTCGTCAATCGGCGGTAAATCGCGCTCTGTAGTTTCCGGGTTACCGCCTTTCGACTTCCCAGCTCCGGTAGGCTTGAGAACGTTACGGTTGGCTAGCAGCATCGCCATTTTCGTACGACCATAGAGACGGCGCCAAAAAATCGGCGCTCTTTTTCTCCAGGTCGGCCATATTCTGCACAGTACCTAGCTTGATACCTTCCGTCTGCGTGGCATTGGCGATCGCTATAATCCTACTTGCATCCACGTTTTCGGGGATCAGGTACCGATCATCAGCAGCCAGGATGCCAACGGTAGAGCGCTTGCTGAAGACTGCCACCTTGCCGGCCTTATTATCCACGGGTCCGGTCTTGCCGAGGACGTTAGTGTTCATCCGGCGCCGAATAAAACAGCTAAAATGAAAAAAGGCTCGGAACCAATCATCAATATAATAACCGCTGTAGCAATCCTCTCCTTCGGCTCGGGTGAAGCGTCGGATTTCCAAGTCCGGATCAACGGTGGTGTTCCCGAGGTACGCGAACAAAGTGGCGGCACACGTCGGAACCCAGAGGCTGTGATATGGGAAAGTTGTGTCTGTATCCCACTCCTTGAGATCCCCGGTGCGGAAGTTGACGAGGGGGAGATCGCCTTCGTGCTTCTCCAAAGCCTTGAAAACTCCCTTAAACAACGGGTCCATTAATGGCAATATATGGTTTGAAAGAACAGTTATGTATATTCGACCGTCTTACTACGGCACAACCGTGGGTGAACAACTTTAACTATGGCAAATATTAAACCGTTGTATCCAGCCTATCCGTTGTGAATGGAATAACCGTTGTGAGATGGGGGATATACTTGGGGAAAATGAGATGTATCAAGGAAAAGCTGATAAGGAGAAGGGACAAAATAAACTTCACCTTGCAAGTTTCTGACCTTGACTCCTTCTTTCTCGTCGAGTTTTTGATGAATAACCTTGCTGCCCTGTGCTTCCTCCTAAGACGACAGAGAATGTCTTACCTTATTGTCCTTATTTTGTGGTTTGTTTGAAGGACCAGCATTTGACTGAAGTTCTTCTCCCCCAGCCAGGTCGTGATCTGTCTTTGCAGCCAGCCAAGTCCAAGTGCCCTGGTTAGGCAGACTTTAAAGAAGAAAAAAAAGGCCCCATGGAAAATTTTCAACCTGGCCTGCGAGAAATATGCATTGCAAATTTGCAAAATCAGACCTTCCAATCATGGGACATCTTCAAAGATGGGATGAGATGAACAAGCTTTCTCGGCGCAACAATTGCAAGTAATTAGAGCATAAGAATCAATCTGGAGACATTCATGATTTAAAGAATAGATATATAGAGTTCCAGTTTGCAGAGACAACAGCGCCCTCCTGCAGTGGTGTCGAAATCTTGGGCAATATACAGGCAGGTTTCCAACTTGAAGTAGCTCTGTGACCTTGACGCAGCGAGACCAATCATAATATCCAACCATAAGTGCACTAGATGGTTGAGATCACAAGATACTCTAATGCAGAAGAAAAACAGGGAGAACTTGAAATCTAGGCATCTCATACAAATTATTCTTAAAGAGAATGACAAGAGTAATAAAAATAAGCGAAATAATTATATGATTAAATATAGCGCGGGAGCCCCCCAGATGACTAGAGCAGATCTCACAAATCACCCGTGCGCACACTCAGTATTACTTTCAGTCCTACTTCTCACCTCCCTTTCAGGACTGCTTTCCCACTTTTTGCTGCTTCAATTTCTGTCTACCTTCAATCGCCTACCATTGCAGGTGTGTACCTAGCCTTCCGTTATCTGCATTCGCTTGGCGTTAGTACCTACGCAGAAGAGTTGCATGGTGGGACTCTGTTGAACTTGAGAAACGTAGGAGAGTGGATCAAGGAGGTGTGAGAGATGAAAACAATGCGCAAGACAATAGGTGGATGACTAAAAGTATCTTGGCCGTGCCATGTATCGAAATGCAAAATGAATCTGTGATGAGAAGAGACTCATGAGAAAAGAAATACATTGTTATCAAGTACCTTTTATGTATACGTTAACAGAATAGCCCTCAAACCAATAGCAATACACATTCGCTTCGCCTGCCTTCATCTTCCCTCCAAAGTCTATAGTATAAACGCTCTACCAACTGCTGAACTGAGGCCTTCGCCTCTTGTTGGGTATCCTCAAACAGCCTACTCAATTTGCTCCTGGTTTGCCTCGTCAAAAATCCACGGAATTTTCTCCTGGTTTGCCAGGTCAAGATCATCTTCATCCCCCTTTGCCAGGTCAAGATCATCTTCATCCCCCTTTGCCAGGTCAACATGATCTTCATCCTCCTTTGCCACGTCAACATGATCTTCATCCTCCTCAAAAAGTGCAGCAGGAGTCAAGCGGGATTGAATTGACGTGTACAAGCGAGTGTTTAGGGTCGCTAGGAAGGGATAGCCCTCTCTTAAGATTTTGTCAAGTATCCTTTCCGAGAGTTCTGGTCGAGTCATTGTCGATATGTAACAATGAGGTTCATCTACAGATAGTAAGTCTTTCAATTCTGCTTGCATATCTGTGCCGTACCATATGCAGTACGTGCATAGGTCTCCATCGGGGGTGGTGATGCATGTCGCCAAGGGTAGGATTTTATAGCAGTTGAAACATTCGGCGTGCGCAGCACAATCATACAGATAATCCCAATCGAGGTATCCCGAAAACAAGCGTGTAGCAATGAATGTCCGAATAGACTGCTCTGTGTCGTAATCCATAACTCGAGCCATGAAGTAATCCATGATGAAGAAGAGATGCCAAATAACGATGCAGTTGAACCAAAAGTTGAAAGTTGGGAGAGGAAAGAGAACCAGAAACTTGGTCTGCTCTCTTCAAAGTTCAAAGACCGACTCGTCCGTGACTGGCAGTTCAACTCCATCGCCTAGGAAGGCTCGAGACCAGGAGGGAGAAGGTCTGACTTACACCGGCACAGTGACGGGGTTAGGGTTCAGTTTGGAAGCTGGGTTAGGGTTGCTATCTTATCGCCATCGTTTCCGCTGCCCCGCAATTTGGTGAGGTTCCGTTCACCGTGACTGCCTGCCTTCCAGGTTTTCAACACTGCATCCATCTTAAACCTCCAGGTTCCAAGGGGTGCCGGCAACCAAACCTGGGACTCTGAAAGTCAGTGACATTCAAGATGAAGGATGCGCCGTCCTTGCAGATGCCATCGTCGCCATCACCACCTCCATCCCCGGATGGCTTTGGTGAGGTGCCCAACATGAAACCCGAGTCGCTGCCCCCGGAGCTCTTTCAGCAGATCATGGAATGCCTTCTCCCGCAGCCGCCCGAGATCGGCGAGACAAAACCCGTCGCATACGACCAGATGGTTGAGGGTGAGCCATGGTACGACTTCACCAGATGCCGTCGCGCCCTCGTCAACTTCTCCTTGGTGTCGCGCACCTGCAACAACATGGTGACCCCGCTGCTCTACCGGACTGTTGCGATATACGACGAGACTTCCCTCGTCCTCTTCTTCAGGACCCTGATCGAGCACCCCGCGTATGGCGAATGGACTCGCTTTCTATCCTACCACATGACCTTGACCAGCGAGATCGTCATCCGCGAGACCCGTCGCGCTATCGCAACCTACCTCCCCGACTTCAAGCCGGCATCCGAGCCTCGCTTTCTCATGCACGCCATCAGAGGCGCTCTCTACGGCATGCAGGCCTGCTTCCCTAACCTTCACACCAAGTACGGTCACTTCGATGAAGTCCCGCAGGCCCTCGTCAACTTCACCATCATGCTGTGCGGCAAGCTTGACACCCTGCTTCTGCAGGTCCCAATCTGCGACGACCAGGCAGACTACGTCGCCTTGATTTCCAGGATGGAATCCGCTAGGAAGCATTTTGGAGAGTACGATCCCGAACGAAACCTATTCAGCAGCATTCAAACCCTCTTGATGCAGGGCGACCCGGAACTCGTCCACCACCTCATGCACGAGAAGTGCGACTGCGAGATCCCGGAGATCTGGGGCGCCCAACCGAGATCCTACTACAAGCTTCTGCGGTGCCTCCCGAATCTCAAGACTCTCGAAGTCACGGCCGACGACGGCGTGTGGAATCATCCTCTCGACGACAGCGGGTGGGTGTTTGAGGCAACGAAGCCATATCTCACCGGTATCCGCCAGGTATTCTTGCACTCGAGCTCTTCCTGCCCCGGCAATCTGTATCTGCTCATGAAGAACGCTCCCGACCTCGAGACCTTGTACGTCGACTCTCGACCAGATGAGGACTACTACCCAGGCCCAGGCTTGGATTTCGATCACGGCGATCCGCAGTCTTTTGATGTTGCGCTCAAGAAGTTTGGCAAGAAGCTGCGGGAGCTCGACGTCTCCTTTTACGACGTGACAGGCAACGAAGGATTGATTGGGCCCCGCGGCCGCTTAACGCAGCTCGCCGAGATGGTCAAGCTCGAGAAGCTGTGCATCCAGCTGGGTACGTTGTATGGAGCCCCCGCGGCGGCTGCTGAGCTCTTACTGCTCGACCTGCTTCCCCCCAACCTGGTGGAGCTGACTCTGGACGACTGGTGGTGGGCGTACGCGAAAAAGGCAAGGAAGATGGCGAAGAAGTGGGATGACCAACAAAAGATTTCTCACTACCAAGCCAACACGGCGTATCGGGCCATGGCTGTCAAGATGTTGATGCTGATGGCTCAGAGCTTCAGGTCAAGAATGCCGAGGCTCAGAAAGGTCATGCTGCTCTGCAAGATCCCGTGGACGTGGATTCTTCCCGACTCGGACGTCACTGCCGACTCCCACTTTGAGGCCGTCACTTCGATATTCCAGCATAACGGGGTCGATTTTGTGATTGAGTGCGACAGGACTTGGCAACCTGAGCTTGAGACCTGGAGTAAGAAGGATGCCGGCGGGATGGGGCTGAGCCTGACGACCTGTATGCGACCTGTGATCGGGGCGATGGACAGGGGTCATTTTAGTCCATTTGACTACCTCGATCCATATTCCTTCTTCCATGATCATGATGATGAGTATGATTATGATCTTGAGCCATGATTGTGGGGGTAAGAAGGAAGCAAAGATCGAGAGGGAAACAAAAAAAAAAAGCGAAGGAGTAAACATGCAGATACATAGATGGAAGAAAGTAAATTTGGGAACCAGGAACTTTTTTTGGCTTGTTATAAAGCATTATAGGGAAAGATTGTTTTTTTTGTGTGTGTGTGTGTGTGTGAGATAGGATTGGTTTGGCATTGTGTGGGAGGGATATATGGGTCACTTGTAAGAAATCATCATGGCATAGGGATTGCTTGGTCAGACTGTGTTTTGGGGGAGTTTAGTAATTAGTCACTGCATGTCATCATCATACTGTATTAAAGCAACATAGCGGCATAGCCTAAGATTAAATACTTTGAGAAAACACAATTTCACATTGAATGTTGAGTCCGATGTCGCAGTTTGTGACTATTGTGTCAAATCATGCCTGCTGCTGTGCCAGACCATGAGTGCTGCGGTGTCATGTGTTTGTTGCCGTTCTTTGGTACAGTCATCTAGATATATGTTTCTTTTTAAAATGGCCGGTCAACCACAAATCACAAACACTGGTAGAAAAGCATGAAATTTCAAGGGGCAAAACAGGATAAGGATACAAAGTTCACGTATCAGCTTCCATAATTTATCCAGCCACTCTCTGGATGGATGACGTGAAAGGAACAGAATTTTTTCGGGGGGGCTTGAAACATTATTCATTTATCGGACCATTAAATTTTTTTTTTTTTGCCTTTGCTTTCTTTTTTCTTTTTCTTTATAAGTTCATCAAAAGATTCACGGAACATGCCGCGGCTTTCTGACCGCCTTCCCGACGATCCAACGCCACGTGCAGCGGCGGCGCGCACTTGACAGAACCACCGGTATCCTTTTTTTTCCCTTTCTTTCTTTTCTTTAACCCCTGTGCTTGTTCATACTCTTATCCATCGAGTGGTGGCAGTGAAGACGTACGGTAGAAACGAAGTACATAGTAACTCGTACAAAAATTTCTTGTGTGTGCAACTTAAGAAAACAAGAAAAAATTCAAAATATCTCTACGGTCGGTATCAGTGAAAATAAAATCCATTGCGCAAAATGCGCCTCAAGTTTCTGGTTTGTTTTTCTGTCTGGTTTTTGGTCACGAAATTATATGTACATAACCTCAAGTGGTAAGGTACTGTACATTTTGTACCAGAGCAAGTAAAATGTAGGAATATGGATGGACGGTATTGATCGCCCGCTTTTCCCCCTCTGATGATGATCAGGGTCCTCCAATCTTTGAGTATAATATTGTGGCGCGATCGATCCCGCTATCCTGGTTTTTTGGGGAATAGGTTATTTTTTATAGTACACTATAAAACTGTGAGTTGCTATTTGCAGTTCACAAAATGCAACATTAAAAAAGAAAACCGGATTCAAGGATTATGTCTTCAAATGTTCGAGATATCGTCAAGTTATTCCACTTCGGTGAAATGAAATGAAATGAGATGACGACCCAAGAAAATAATAGTGTAAGTAAAAGTATAATAATAAAGAACCCCAAGAAATGCATGGCCCTTTGGCTCGGCTTTTGCACAGAAGTCAAGGGTTTGAAAGTGGGGGGAGTGGGGGTGTGGATTCCAAGGTTATTTTCGAAGGATTCTACGGTATGATGCGATGAAAAAGGCAATCTCCCTTTTCTCCAGAGATAGTGTTGCATTCAACTTTTTCGCCTCTTCCCAGGGTTCCTTATCCGGTTCGGCTTGTTGCAGATAAAACATGATCAAATGGGAACCTGGTGGAAGAGTGGGATAGAAAACTCAAGTTTCCACCGACTGGATGGTACCCGGTAGTGTTGATGACGCGTCGCCGGCACCACACTTTTCCCCCATGTGCCGGATTTCGAGTAGTGGACGGGCCATATCATGCAATTGCCAGGTACGGTGTTTGTACCCTACACACTAGTGGAAGGAAGGATGCAAAAGGCTCGCTGAATGTCTGTGCTGGCGACAAGAAGAATTCCTGTCAGACAATCCAAATAGATTTCCGCAAAAGGAAAACTGACGGAGATGATGTGGATGGGTTTATATGCTTGGCGGCCGTTTTGCGCTGATTTGTTGTCCCTGCATCGAGAAGCAATGGAAGATTGGAAGTTTTTTTCCTTCTGTGAAAGAAAAAAGTATCCAAAATCTACCCCTGAAAATTCAAGTAGCGCGCCATGATATCAGCTTTTAGCGTGTTCCCACCCCCACAACCCGGGCGGGGATTTCACTTCCGCTTTCCCCCTGAACCATTTGAAATAGTCAGCATGCAAATTTCTCTGTATCCCTCTGTAATGTATGTACTATGCCCTTGAGGAATTGAGATTATCAGCTGACCTGTTAATTCTGTATGTGACACAAGTATACGGAATATAAGAAGTTTGATTGCATCCGAATGACTTGTCGGACATGACCAGGCAAGAGTTTGACATCCAAGAAAACCGACAGATGGGGATGTTGTTACCCATCCTCTTTGTCAATCGAAAAGTCATCAGCACCTTAATTTCATTGACTCGCTCGGTGAGTGCCGGCCAAGAGGACAGGGGGTGCTTTTAGTGATCCTTCGGTTCGAACATGACTTATGAAAAAACTTAGGGGCAGCGTCCAGCTTTCAGCCAGTCACAATATCGTAAGCCCTGGTGGAGATTTGGATATCGGGAATGTCGAATTGCAATCCTTATCAAGGTAATTTCGCACGAATCGGCAGCGAGGATCCGATTTGTAAAGAAATGTTTGTAGGGCTGACAAGATATCGAGTATCAACTGCTTCACTTGAAGCATCCTCTGTGTCTGACAAACCTTGGAAACTGTCAAATGACGTGTCTGGACCTGGGAGTCCACTCGCTGTGGATTAAGATTTTGTTTCATGAAATGCGGGAAAAAGTAAGCGGAAATCGGGACCCCGGCTCGGCAGGTATGGCGCTGAGTCGTGGGGCCGTTAGACATCCAAGTCATGGTGAAGAGGCCGCGTTGTCGCTTCCATTCGTGGTTCGTGAACAAAGTCGGTATGATAAGACTTATTACGGGAATACTGTGATATCCACGGGTTCTTTCGGTGTACTGTAATGAAACACAGCCAATTGGGTCTGAGGGGGTTACATTGTAAAGAAGTGGCCAAATGTTGATATCGCCAAGTTTCTTGGAGGTGATCTGCCCCTTTTTGCACAGTGAGGCTGACCACTGAGAATGCGGTGGGCGAATCTTGGCTGGCCAGGCTTGAAAAGTCGCGTGCTCCAGCGGTCTCCAGGAGAACCTCGGCCGATAGACGACGCATTCGGGGATTCGGACGGGCGCCGATCGGACGGACAATGAAGTGTCGTTTGGTCGTTGAGCACGGCGCCGGCAGATGAAATGCGAGGGGATGCCGTGGATAATTCCGAGGGTAGCAATAACGGTCGATTTTCAGGGCCAACTCAGAAAAAGATGTTGAAACACTTCCATGGGAGGAATGCCAAGGCAGGCTTGCTTTGCTCGTCGAAATTCCGTTGCCCAACGACCGGCAAATCGGCACATTGCCAAGTTGTTGTGCACCAGGTGTGAGTGGTCGACACGGTCATCGACGGGCTGGGATGAAACTTGGTTCTTTGAAACGGGTTTACACTTTAACAAGCGGTAAGCGAAATCTCAAATATTCGAGTTTTATACCTGGCAATCAAGCAAGGTGACGACAGATTGTTGTATCGACAACGGGAGGATCGAGCATGTGCCTATGTTATGGACGATACGCAGACTGGTAAATAATACGCAATTGGAAGATACGAACTCTGAAGGATTCGGTGCAGGTGCTATAAGGGCCCTGTTGTACATACACCGCCCGGCTGGGCAGTTACACGGCGGTAATGCGAGATATTGGAGGACAAACAAGATGATGATCTTTTGGAGAGCTTGGTTCCGGTTCTGCCGTGTCGCAGGAAGCAAGCTGCTGCCGCTCTCCGTTCTTGAAGCAGTGCCCAGTTCCGAGAGGTGCAGCAACGTCGGATCCTTTTGTAGGGATTACTTTAAAATAAAGACCAGCCATGTTTAGTAACATCGGACGTGGCTTGCGTCAGTGCATTGATGATGATGGTCATGGGAGGAATGGGAAGTGCGGATTTAGCGGCAATCTCCAAAACCACGAGGTGCGCCAATCGAGGGAGGGGAAAGATCCTCGGGCCTGTGAATTCTCAGCCCTCTAAGCCCAGGGCTGCTGTCGTGGATGCATGGTGGCTTCGACGGCTGAATTGAAGCAACCAACGACAGGTCTTCTAACTGCATCGATGCTTCATGTGAAGGAAAGGGGACACACGACAACGGATGGATGGGAGATTCCTTGAACTGGGCGTTTTCTGGGCATCGCACTTCCAAAAGCTGTTCTCCACTCCGCCCACTGTTCCCCCTGAAGTTCACAACCTTTCAGATGCAGTCAACCACAGTGGTGTGTTCTTATGGGACTCTCGGCACTCTTGGCGGGGTACCCTGCCACGCCAAACCCAGCAATCCCGGCGGCCTATCCCAGCAAACCCTGGGCGTCATCCCAGCGGTCTGCAGGGAAAATAGCGGTTGGCGAGCGGGCTTGGCTTGTGGCCCGCGAAGCAGAAAAAGCCTGTCGGAGCCCGCCACCAATTCCATAGCCCTTGACGACAATTTTTTGGTTGTGAGTTGGATTTGGGGAGCACATACCAACATCTGCTGCATCCTGACGACACTTCTTCTTCCCACCCTCCCTTTCCTCGACATCCCCCCTCCCCTCACCTCCGCCGCACTCCGATCGATCCCGTCCTCCTCCGTCCCCTGCTGTGCAACGCAAGCATCCTTTTAACAGCTTCCAGGGGTCAAGGTTGCGCAACGTTCATCCTGATGCATCGGGCCTTGCTGTCGACCTTCTGGACCTCTTGAATGACGCCGGACCTCGATCTCGGACGATTCGACCATTCATCTTCACCAATGCTCCGCCAATAATCTTAGCTGCTTGTTTAATTTTAATTTCTTCCTTTCTGTCGACTTAGAGCTCCTCTCTGGCTGCGGAGCTCTCCACTTCTTGACACTCATTCGGTCGACAAATTTCACAACGAACGTGGCTATTCTCCAGTTTTCCGATTTGGTATACTGTGGAGGAGTAGAGTTTTGAGCGCAGGATTTGCAGTTGGATTCAGGGTTTCTACACCAGAAGCATACACCTATTTGCTGCCCGTTATATCGCCTTTTAATAGAGCATAAAGGACCTAGTATTCACCATGGCGTCCTCCCCACCGAAAGCGAACCCAAGAAACATCAAATGGGTTGAGGTCAGTGGAACAACTCTCCTTATCCCTCCCATATTTTGAGAGAGATGCTCAAGGCTGCAAGGCTGGCAGTTCTGGCACTTCATGTGTCCTCCCAAGGCGCCAGGAAAACCCCTGGCCTACTCGCTGTTCCCCAATACTAACCGTGTCTCTTTTGGATAGGGTCTCCGAGGTATCACATCGGCCTTCGTCATCACAACCCACGTTGCGCGCGCACTCGACTTCGCCTTGTTCTTCCCGGCCGATAAGAAGGATGGGATCCCAAGGTTATTGCAGTACCCCTACTTGCGGATACCGTATCAAGGTCGTATCGGCGTCCCCATCTTCGCCTTCTTGACAGGCTTCGTCTGCGCATACAAGCCTCTCAAGCAGGCATACCAGCAAGGCAACCAATCCGCGGCGCTCAAGACCATAGCCCGCAGTGCTTTCCGTCGTCCTCCACGATTGATGCTCCCGGCCATCATCGCGACCTTCATTAGCTTTGTTCTCTCCTGTCTTGGAGCCTACAGGGCTGCAAACCGTTGCGATAGCTTCTGGGTCCGCTTCGACGCCCCTGACCCGCTCCCCTTCCGCCAAAATGTTCGAAGACTCTTTCGCACATCGTTGACGACATGGACAAACACGGAGAACCTTTTTGACAGACATCAATGGGCTATGCGTCCTCTGCTTATTGGAGCTTTCCAGGTCTACATCGTCCTCGCGGCTACGATCGGCATGCGCTTCAAGTACAGAATCTTGGTTCATGTCATGCTTCTCTCGTATTGGCTCATGAACACGGGGTATCTGACAGGTACGTCATTGGTCCCTGATGTTGGGACGGTTTGCGCAGGTACCGTTCAATGGACACGATCGGGCCTCCAACCCTTGCATTAGCTTATTGAAGAGTTCGGACTGACAGTATCATCACAGAAACTTTCGGCGCCATGCTTGCTCTCGGCACTCTCCTCGCTGAACTCTCACAACACCGCCCCACGCAGAACTGGATTACTGGCCATCAACGCTTGCTCACTTTTATTGTCGCCCCGATCTTGCTAGTCGTCGGCGGTTACATTGGCTCTTATCCCCAGGAGCACGAGGAATATGCCCCTTGGTCACGCAACCTCAACAAATTCTTGATGAACCCTGTCGAAGACGTCAACCAGGGCAGCTTTTTGGTACCTAAGGGGTCCAATGTCCATCGTCGCACTTCGGCATTCTTCATCATGTGCACTGCCATCTCCATCTTCATCTCACCATTCCTCCAGAAGCTCCTCTCCCACCGCCTTCTCATCTGGTTGGGTCACCACTCGTTCGCCGTTTACCTCACGCACGGCACCATTCTCCGGACTGTTGGTATGTGGATTGTCTATGGTATCTCTGGAGAGCCCTGGACCCCTGCTGGTAAGAACGAGGATGGAACCCCCAAGCCTCAGGAGTTCTTGCATCCCAGATCACGCACTCACAAAATGGCGGCTATTCTCATCTTCACCGCTCTCACGTATATCGCTGCGTGGGCATGGATGAAATGGGTTGATACAGCCTGCGCGCGCGCAACGCAATGGCTCGAAAAGAAGGTCTTCGACGACGAGGAGGGAGAGTCCAAGGCCAGCTTGTTAGAAAAGGGATACGTCAACGGCAATGGAGCCGTACCACCGCCATCCGAGCGGACTCAACCTCCCCCATGAGGGACTGCGACATGACAAACGCATACGATCTTTCTTCGACATTACCACGCAGTTCGCTTCTAGACATGTTTTCCTTATTTTTTTTGGATACTTGGGACTCATAGAGAGAGCAGGCGGGATGTAAAGGTGTATATCCCACCGGCCGCAACGGTCAAAAGCAATTTTTCTTTCCTAGCTGGCATCAGTTAAACATACCCAAGGCAAAAACGGAGTCGAATGATATACGGATCGGTGGCATTTTGGAGATCGCAAGATAATAATAGCCTAACCGCTCACATGTGGCCAACTTTCACAACCGCTCTCGGCAGGAAACCAAGGGCTGGTTTCAAGATGTTTGCTTCTTATTCAGGGAAAGATGGAAATATTTTTTTCCACGCCCAATCACTCGCTTACTCTCATCGCATGTCATTATTGCTACTATTTAACACACGCATTTTGCATAGCTATTGGTGGTATAGAATAGCAGCAACATGGAGTTCTTCCTTTTGCAAAAGGTTTATTTATTCAATTTATTAATGTTACATATTTGTTCTATTTGTTGTCATTCTCTTTTCGGGCAGGGTGAAACAATGATGTTCTTGAAGGAATGTTGGTCAATGAGACATGTCTTGACATCGTTACGTATTACCATTTATCTTTGTTTCTCAACATTCCTACTCTCTAGAACAAGCGCTAGAGAAGGTTGTCAATGCGCCGAAACAACTTTGGTATTTTCTCCCTTGATAAAATTATTCCAGGATGAACATCGCTTGGTTGGGCCTCCATGAGCCAATGTAAAATTAAACTCGCAAACATCTTCAACCAGCGGCTCCCTGTGCGATGTCTCAGTGGCACGGACTTTAAGACTAACGGTACACAGACACATAGACATTGTGTACCTGACGGTCCAGGCCATGTGGTACCCCGGCATGGCAATGTCTTGACAAATGGACCACCTACCTCCTGTCTCGTTCTGGAGTTTGGTTGCGAATGTGTTCCGCTACACCATATGATCTTTGACCCAAAAATTTCCCACGATATGGAAGCTCTTTTTGGGAGTATTTTCAGCCGCCCGACTCGATGGTAATTATATAAGTGGCCGAACCTGCTACCTAAGTAATGGAATGGCACTGAGTTGGGTAACTCTCTGGTCAGGAGTTATGGTACCTCTTTGAACATGTTTAAGATTATTTCTACTGCAGAGATAGACTTAGACACTGAGGTTTGGTTCGGTGGAAGAAGATCGACTCGAACATTCTTGCTCGGGCATGGCAACTTCCGCTCTTTCCCCGTCGTTCATGCCGAAGCTTTCTTGTTGAAAAGTGAATGTTGTGATAGAAGTGACTCTGAAAGAAGACGGAGTTAATGTAATTGATCATCACAATGGAACTGATTATCTTCCAGCCTTTCATTCTCGTTCATGCCAGAGGTTTCTTCAAGGTTGAAAGGAGGAAAGGCCATCATGAAAGCCCGAGTTGATATAGTTCGCAACCAACAATGTATTGATCTTTTCTTTGAATGAGAGGTAATACCTACAAGTTGTCGCGAGCTGAGCTCATACTGCCCAAAAAAAAACTTTTCGTGTCGTCTGATTACATTTGAAGAAGTTGAGAGCACCGGATATTGGTCCTGCTCTTTGAGTTAGGAGGCCTTGCAACACCAAATTCACTACAAGCAAACTACAAAATGGGGCACTACGGGTATATCCCAGCCTCGTCTGGGTTTGTCTTTTGCAAAGACTGTGAGATGACCGAGCAGCAGGCGAAGCTTTCTCATCAGCAAGTCTGGTGTCCCCGGCATAGCCCGAGTGAAAGTGCCGTCCACGGTACTGATTTTCTCTTTAATGTCGTTGAATTCTCTCGACGCTGAAACTAACAATCCTTTCTATCATGAGGCAGATAGCCAAAGCAATACTCAACTGTTCCCGAACTTGACCTTTCTGGGTCAAGCTAGTACCAGTGGTGATTCCATGAGTAACTCAGATTACCCACCGCTTCCCGATGCTATCCATCCCGATTTCCACACAGCCAATTCCCAAGCCGTTCCAGGCAAAGCTGCCGGATCCAGCCAGCCCTCAGTCCCAGGCCGGCGTCCCGGTGCCGGTCGGAAAGCAGCAAACCTGAGAATCAACATTCCCAACCCACCGCCCATCGGATCTGAACCTGATCCCCAGTCTCATCATGTCACCGCCTTTCCAGATGGCTCTCTCCGGGGTCAACCAAGTGCTATATGGGCTTATCTGAAGCAGGTGGGCCTCTGTGCCAACAAGAACTGCCGCCAACAGCTTGACGACCCTTATTATGCTTCGTGTGCCAAATGTCGAGCAGCTGACAATGTCAAGGCTAAGCGGTATCAGGCAAAGAAGAAGGCTGCCAGGGCGGCGGCAGAAGCAGCTGCAACAGCATCATCATCATCAACAACATCGGCTGCTATCAACAGCCAGAGACAAAAACAACAACAAAGACTCCAGACGCCACAACAGCCGCAGTTTCAACATGACTACGTCTTGGGCCATTCAAGGGTTGAGAAACCATTCGCACATGTATTCATTCTCCCACCCTGGATACGAGATGAGCTCTCTCGCCTCGAAAGCCAGCACCTTGAGCAGCAACCAGACGACGACAGTGATCCTTTAACTGCAAAAGAAGACCGGCACACGGCAATCAGAGAAGAACTATACCAAATCATCCTCGGTCGAGCAGAGACCTCCATAGCTCAAATAAGAGCCCAGCCACAAAACGCAGTGAGTCAGGAGGTTATTGAAGCCATGATTCAAGAAATTAACCTCGGCACTCTGGATGACCTTACCGCAGTCCGCCTTGCTACCGATTGCGCGGGATTCTGCCTCGCTCCTTTCGGATTGCAGGAAGAAGTTGTGCATGAACACGAAACCGAGATCGAGTCCGAAAGCCGGTTTGAGTCAAACCCGGGCCAAGAGTTCCATGAGTCCCACGAGGCGTTCAACAACCTGTTCTCCTTCGAACATGAGTACTACACCCCACAAGAGGCAGGTTCGTTTCTAACTCGATTTGATTTGTTGCGTAGAGGAAAGCTGATAATGATGACAGCCTTTGACCCCACCCAATCATGGGATTCAGAAACAGGGACAGGAACAGAGGTACGGTACGAAGAAGGCGGGCTCTTCGTCACGCCTCCCCCATCAGCAGCAGCAGCAGCAGCAGCAGGAGAAAGAGAAGAGGTCATCGACTGGAACCACGAATGGGAGAAACTTGAACTATTCCATCAATCAACTCCACCATTGGCCGCAGGGCTCAACAGCATCGCCTCCTTTCCCAGCCTCAACTTCAGCACCCACTAGCACTCTCCGAGTCCCATTTGAGAGGAGTAGCATACCGGTGGTCTTGGGGGATGGAATACTCGATCACCCTCGTCTATATCATGGTCATACTCCTGAACATGGCCGGCGTCACGGTGCCACAAACATGAACTCGGATCTGGATGCACCCCTTCACCCGTTATACTACGCTCAGGCTTATGCCCAGCAGCTGCCTCAGCCTCTCAAGCACATGTCAACAAATACTACTACCACTGCAAACGAATCATCAGACGCTACTAGTATTATTATCCCTTCATCTCCACCACTAGTAGCAGTAGCAGCCAATCACGAAAACCAGCGCGAGGCAACCTCCATCAACCCAATCATAATACTGCTTTCACGTGAAGGATTTCCTTCAGACCTGACGACGACGACGACGACACGGAAGAATTCCACCCCTTTTTTCAAGGCCCCCCAACTTGAACTCAAAGAAGAAGTCGACGACCACCACCTCAACCTCGACCTTGAATCGGCGGGCTGTTTGGATGATGGTGATCAACACTTTTACGACGAGAACCCTGATTTACCGCCGGACTTGGTTAGCGGGTTGCTTCGTCTGAGGGAACGTTGAATGATTCTTTTTTTGGGAAACAATGATGCTTTGATGCTACTGTAGTAAATCAAGGTGCCTTATTATCAGAAAACTACAATAATAAAATGCAGTAGCGACGCGCTTCCCTCCCAACATCGGCAAACGGTAAAATTGTAAAAAAAGGCCAAGTAGAAAGAAGGGAAGAGAGGGAGTGGAAGCTGGGAGAGGGAAAAATAGTATCAAATTTGCCCCCTTCGGTAGTTAAATAACATCCCCAAGGTTATATCAGCAAATCAGCAGGATAAAAAAAAAAGTTAGAAGTAGGTAGGTATCTTAGGCATGAGCGATTTCAATCAAAATCCATAAGAACCAAAAAGAGTTGGTCGGATATATATATATACAAGAAAAATCCAACTTCTAAACCAAGTAAAAACAAACAAAAATAATTGTACGCCCTTTACCCAATGCTGATGGAACAAAATGCTGTACATCCATCCTCCCTTCCCCTTCTATCCATCCACCCTCTTCCTCCTTATCCGGTGGTTCCTTTTTCTCTAATAGTGATGACAACAAAATCGCTTTGGTCGACAAAAGAGAAGCAGAAAAAAAAGTAAATGCTGTCGCCGCCGTCATAAAAACATGTCTGTTACCCCTTTTTGGTGTCTGCTGCTGAAAGTCTCCTTCTCACACAGCGTGTCGTTTCTGTGTAATATTATTTTATGCCTTGGCCTTCATGCTATCAAATTCTCGCTCGCGGCTGAAAAGCAGAACGAAAAAAACAGAAAATCAGCGAAAATTCCAGAAAAAGACATTGCAATTGGTGCGCGAAGGTATGACACATTTTGTTCAGGCTAGGACCGGACTTAGGTGCGGGTTTGGGTTCGGTTGCGGATTGGGTATCTCAATGGCGATGATGTATTTGTGCAGAAATCCGGGGTATTGAACTAGGGGGTTATCCAGAAAGGCGGGTGGGTGCTGTGGGTCCAACGGGAAGGGTATGATCCAGGGGTAAGAAAACAAGACGGTTGGGGGGTGAGATTGTGCATGTGATTGCGGGAGTGAGGGGACGTCGAAAAAAGGTAAGATTATTCTTCGTACCTTCCCCCAGCGATAGCTGCTGACTTGCTGCTCTCAAGCTTCTCCTTAAGGTACTCGTAGACGGTGAACGTGACAGCTTGTCCGGGTGCGACGCGCATAATTCTTGGGGTGATGCCCTTGTAGAATGCGTGGATACCCTCGTGCCTAATTTTATTCTTGTCAGTTTTTTATTTTTTCCCTACATCCAAAATGAGAGGAATGGGCATACTTGAACATCTCGCCGGCAATTTTGGTGATTCTCTGGAAAGCCGAGGTACCCTCCTCAGCCTTCATCTTCTGGAGACGGGTCTTGATGGTGTCGATGGGGGCATTGCTCATGGGGCCCATGGCACCGGAAACAAGACCGATGAGGGTGGTCTGGTAACCGGGGAGGTTCTGTCCTTGGTACTCGGGCTGCCACTGGTAAAGCCACTCCTTGAAGTAGGTGTAGGCTGTGAAGTTGACGGCCTGGTTACTGCCCTGGCGGAGAGCAGTGAGCGAGACACCGCGATAGAGAGCACCGAAACCTTCCTCCTTGACGACGGTATAAAGAGCGTGGGCGGCGTTGCGGTACTTGGGGATGTCCAATGGGTCGGCCATGCTGTGATGCTGTGCCTGGAGACGAATCTTGATCACCTCCATGGGAGTTACGACCGCGACAGCCTCAGTAACACCGGCACCAAGACCGGCGAGGAAAAGAGACTGTCCGGAGAGAACGCCGGTCTCCTTGCTGGCTAGGGCCTGCTTGTACCACTCGAACGATGTAAACCGGATAGCCATCTTGGGAACGATACCGGTGAGGACAGCGCCGAGACCCTTGTACAGACCGAGGGCCGTCTCCTTCTTGACGATCTCGACACCAGTCTTGATGAAGCCGCGCTTGGCCAGGCCCGGTTGCCTGCCGCGTCTTGAGAGCTGCATGCGCACCTTGATGGTATCTGTCACATTTCTAGTCAGCAAAATTTCCCCAACGCTCAGAATCTAAATCCAACTCTCAGAGAGTCCAACTTACCGAGAGGATGGCACACCAATGCCTCCATCATGCCTGCACCACCACCAGCTGCAATTCCAGTCAAGTTAGCATGCCGAATCCCCACTCCCGAATGTCCCGGGCGGCACCGAAGGCTCACCGATCAGGTTGGTCGCAGCGGAAGGAGGCTTCTTGCCATCCTTGCCTCCAACTTTGGTTGCCATGGCTGCGGTTGTGTTTGTTGTGTGATGGTCTCCGATAAACCGGTTTCGTCCTTTATTCCCCCACGAGTCCGCCTAGAAGAGACTCAGGAAAACTTCAGAAGGGATAAGTAATAACCCAAAGAAATGCTGTTGTTCTTGACCGTTTTAAAAGCCGTTTTGTGTTTGTTCGTTTAAAGAAAACCGTTATCCCCCACACAAGGTTGATGGTGAGCTGGTTGTTGGTCGTCGTGAGGTAAAGGAGCGCCGTTTATCGGTCGTTCGTGGGTGGATAGCACCAAGCAAGTCCAAGCAGTGAGATCTTCTCCAGAACTAGACCGGGTGAGGACGAGAGGCGTTCCCCTTGGCCTATTTCGACAAATTTCGAATGGCGAGATGGGACCGGCGGGAATCACACGAGTCAAGAACAGGGACGGATATGGAGCTGGATGCACCGGGAAAATAGACAGGTCTCCACCTCCGCAACTGGAATTGGAAACAATGCGAGAAGCCGGGATGGGGTATCAATGTGTGTATAGTGGGAACAACAAAGAGACAGGATAGGAGGATGAGACGAGAACAATGGCTTTGGGGTCGTTGGTCAGGAGGGAAGAAGAAGAAGGGCAGGGAACCTCGAACCCCAAATATCCTCGATGATCCCGGTACCCCAGATTCGGAACTAATGACGGGAGCCGAGCCGAAGGGGAAGCAAGACCGAGAAAAGAACGACAACATGTGTAGGTACACTACACCGGGACATGGCACTACCACATGGTTACCGGTAAACAAGAAACGGCCCCAGACACACGAAAATCGTTCCAACCGAGACCACCGAGCAGAGTGCCCTTGGGCCCTTCTGCTCCACCACAATTGTGGGTTGAGTCAGAGGAGGAATGATCCCTGGAGAGAGAGAAACAGACATGTTTACCCGCGAGATTGAGAGAGAATTTGTTGATGCTGAAGAAACACGATCTGCAAGGGGAATGACGGGATGTGACGGCTTGTTGAGCGTTGGAAAGCGTCAAGGTACCTATGAATGGATGATGGGCGTGCGTGGTGGATTGATTGGTCGAGCGGCATTGGACCGCCGCTTTGGTCCAGGCCATGGCAATTCGGCGCAGCGGAAGGTACCCTTCTTTTTTTTTTCTTCCTTCGAGGCTCTCCATATGGCACGCATATGTCTTGAACCCATCTCCCCCCCTGTCCCGCTTTTGCGTTTTGTGCAACTTGCAAACTGCCGCTCGGTTGGTGCCTTTCTTTTGCATCTGATATCCATCCGTGCTGTTTTCTTTCGAGAATGCCCCACCAGTTCAAGCGCCCCTTTGCCCATTGCCTGCCCTGGCAACACCCCCGGATCCCCTCCCCTGGACCTCGACAATGGAATTGAAGTGCAATTGAAGCGCAAAAAGTGTCCGCGTGACGTCTTGCTGTTCTCAGAAATATCAATGATCAAAGTTTGAACTGGCTTGTGATCTGCCAGTGACGTATCCATAACCGACTCCAAGCCGGAGCTTGTGACACTGCGGGGAAAGCTAGCACTCGCTGTGCCTTTGTGAGGGGCAAACCCCACACTCGTAACCAGAGGGTCGGACGCATCCGGGATCATCCCCCAACAGTTGCAAGCAGCGCAATGCCGAGGTCATTTGCGTATGCCGAGAATCCCCCTGTCAACACGCTCCGATGACCCGATGACCATACAAAACTTTCAGAAAAAAAGCCGCCGCAACAGCCGGAATTAACCAACATCCACAACTGACTCAGTTCGAGAAACAACCGACCGAGCCGATCACCGTTCCCAACCTTCCGTTCCGGCCGGAGATAATCCATCCATCAACCTCCCACGGCGGGCAGGCGGGCAGGCAGCGGCATCGGAACAAATAATTGGAATCCTGTTTCCAAGATGCCTTTCATAGTCAAAAGCGATGGATGCAATTGCCACCATGCAAAAACAAACATCCGATGGCTGCCAGGCTGTTTGCCGAGAAATCTTCAAACAGGAAATAAAAAATTAAAAAATAATGAAACGAGAAAGAATGAGAAAATATTGGGATCTCCTTGACGCCTCTCTTGTTCCGAGTCCACTAAACACCGTTGCGCCGCCGCGGTGGGGCCGTGGCTGAAACGCCGCTCGCCTAGCTTGGGCTTGCGGCATCCGCCGCGCCGTTGCCGATGCTGTCAGACGCATAAAGTTTAACTTTACCGTCTTCAATTCCGCCAGCTATTAAAGCTGTTATTGAAACCTTTAAGCTGTACGGGTAACTAGGTAGGACCCACGCATACTGTTACATGCACACTGATGAATAGCAAAACCAAAAAAAAAAAAAAAAAAAAAAAAAAAAGAATATCTGTATTTATTTCTATCCATCCTCACCTAACCCCCCGTATCTATCACTTGCTTCTCTCCCGCCTATGTAGGTAAAGCACCTTCCCTCACAAAAACCCGCCCCTTCTCAACTCCCCCTCCACAGCCTCCATCTCGTCATCCCTCAGCGCAAGCAAAACCTCCCAATTTGACTCCTCCTCCTCCTCTTCCCCCTCCTCAAGTTTCCTCCTCCCCCTCCTCCTCCTCCTCCTCCTAGGCAAAAGATTCATACTCCCCCCGTTCGCACTATACGTCTTCCTAACCCACTCCGCCCTAGGCTCCGTCCCAGTCCCCGGTATGTTGAAGCAAACATCGGCGCCCATGTGAGTCCAAACGCTATTATCCAGTCCCGTATAATCGCCATCATGATCATTACTCAACGCCTCCGAACTTGCCTTGTTTAACGCATCTAAACCCCCTGAAGTATGGTAAGTGTGCCAGTGTATCATCCCCAGATGTCTCGCAAGTAAACTATCTGTACCGTCGGCATCAGTCTTTAGAGACAGGATAGATTGGCGGATAGCGTGCGCTGCTGCGGCGAGGGCATCGTGAGGATGATGCGGCGTGAGGAGGGTGAAAACGGGTAAGCAGGGCATGAGGCGCAGATAAAGGTTGCCCATGTAATAAGAGTTGGGGAGCCTGAGGGGTAATAGGTGTCGGATATCGATTGCTGTTGCGAATCTTGATTTGACTGAGGACTCGGAGGAGCGCGCACGTGGTAGCAGGTTGAGAGAGTGGCGGGCTTGGATTACAGTCACCCAGATTAAGCCGCAGAGTGTGTCTGTTTGGGAAATAAATGCGTTGGAGCCGTGGAGGGAGCGGATTTGGGAGAGGTTTTGGGCGTGGAGGGTCGTGATTTTGTGGGAGGAAAAGGTTAGGACTTTGGCTGTACATGGTATGGCGCCTGGTGGAGACAGCGGGGGTGGAGAGTAGGCAGAAGTGAAGTTGTACTCGGGGAGGTAATTTGGGTTGGTGAGGTCAGGGGGTGGGTAGGAAGTGTTGATGAGATGGAGTCTGTCTTTGATGAGTTCGTCTAAATGGCTGTAGCTGGATGGGAGACGATCGGCGTAGCCATCGTTACCAGCGAAGCATTTGAGGAACTCGGCGAGGGAACTACCGTCCAATACGCTGTGGTGGCTTGAGAAGCCTAAGAGTAGACCGCCCTCGATGAAGGTGGCTCGGAGGGTGAGTGGATGGTAGGTTTTACCCTGGACTGGGTGTGAGGGGGAAAGAGAGAGGACGTCCTTATCCATTGCGGATGGGGCGTTCCCTTTCTTTTGCAACTGTTCATAAGTTGGAAAGACAGACTGGTCAAGAATCTGATAGGCAAACACCTCGCCGGGGAAGCTACCAAGGTTAAACTTTTGAGGGTCTCGAGAGAATACCGCTCGAGCATGTTGAGAATCCGCAGGGTGAATGACCTGCCCTGCCAAGAATGGCCACTGAGTAAAGGCCCGATGCAGTCCTGCTTGAAGGTAAGATACCGCAGCTTCAATGTTCTTGGTGTCAGGAAATCGAAAGCCGTAGACAAGTCTCGTGTAGATTCTTGGTGCGGCTTGGTCTAGCGGAGTCAAAGGGAAAACCTCGTCAAGTCCAGCTATCCAAGCGTTTTTCTCCATTGTTGGCGCTAATTTATGCATTCGATATAATATGACTTTATACCTCTTGTTTGCCACCAACGGTTCCGACACGTGTCTATTTGCCCAAGTGAGCAAATCTCGCAAAGACACTTTCACTTACTCCCCTTGAGCGGTAAAGCACCAGCTTTAAATACCCTCTTTTCGGTATGTTTTTAAAACAAATCATTCTGTATCTGATTTTGGAGTAGTTATCCAAGTCCAGGTTCAACGTCATGTCTATGCATTCAAAAAGACACATGACTTTCAACAATTGAGTTGTTCAGTTGAGAAATTAGACATTGTAGCACATGCTCAGCTACATGTACGTAAGGCTTCTAAAGCTCGTTTAAAGTAAAATCAACACTAAGACAAAACAATCGCTTATTTCAGTTGGCATGCTTTTGAAAGAATAAAAATAATAATGGTGCTGGCAGCTGGCCTTATCACCACATCTGGCGACAGTTGAAGGTATCGCGAGATCTTGGTTATGGGCGTCGTCGTGGCGCCTGCGACCGAGTCGTGCCATATCAATCGAGCCATGTATAAAGTGTGTATAATTGTCTTATAATTGTTCGGGTTTTATTTTTTTCTTCCGGCTATGCCCGATAACGCTCTGAATTAAACAACAAAAATAATAATGGTAAATTCAACATATCCCATTATGTGCAGCGGTCCAGTTCCGCTTTTCAGTGGTTGTCTCTTATTTATTGATTCATACATGTACACAAAGTATGTGTACGACAAATACTTTGAAGTGTTCGGTGTAGCACCTTCAATGTCTAGTTGGCCAGCACATGCAGGCAACGAGTATTGCCAGGAAAGAGCAAAGAATCAACTTGAATACACCTGATTTTGCGTACCCCCAAATGTCTATGTACATGTACCCTACACCCCTCAAACCGAAGCAAGCACGGCACTAACATTAACAGGCCTGCACCCACCATTCAACGGCTCCCCGACCGTAACCCACGACAGCGCCTTGTACCTGTAACCTCCAAACTGGCTATTACAAACATGCCACTTGTAAAATAGCTGCGATCCATTGGGCGTAATAACATCATCCACATACGTAGGCACGAAGAGCTTGTTTTCCGAGTCTAACCCCACATTCGTAATGTCGGACCCTGTATCGCCAGGCAGGAAATAACAGGGCACGACGTTCGTCGCTGGGTTCCAACCGTAACGGAGGGCGCTGCTGGCTATGAGGTTGCTGCCTTCCCCTCCGTATGGGAGGTTCCAAACTAGGGCGCCTGTTTTGTATCCTTCGATGGAACCGTAATCGCTTGTGTTGAGGTAGAAGGTTCCTGCAGAAGTGGCGGCCGTGTCGGAGACGCAGAGCTGCTCGATTGCCGCGCCGGAGTGGCAGGCCCAGAGGAATTTGCCACCTAGGGTTGGGTCGTCCGAGATGAGCTTGAGGTTGTAGGGGGCGGATTGGTTGGGGAAGTTTTGGGCGAGGGCTGTGGAGATGATGGTCCCGGCTGCGAGGGCCAGGGAGGTGAAGGTGAGAGTGAACATTGTGGTTGAGATGTTGAAATTGTTTGGGATGAAATGTTAGAGGTAGATGGTGATTCTGTTCGCTTTTTATAGCTGCTGGCTTAGTGTGCCAGTGGCAGCTCTTTTTTATGTCGATCCCACTTATACGAGGTATGAGTGGCGGCAATTCCTGCTGATGGTGACTTCCGACCCCGACGATACCACCCAGATTCCCCGCAAAATTCGTATCCGTGTAATCAGTCAAGGGCCGCGAGCTCACAATGTTACAGCGGGATGAACGATACACTAATGGTTGTAAGACATCGGCAAGGGTATCGTATTTGAGAACGGATTAATATCGAGTTTTTGAATACGAATTCGATCAACTCAGATGGACTCTGGATCTTGTATGCGTCACATCTGCCGATGCGTGAGCTCATGGAATTAAATGGTTATCGGATGGCACGGTGTGGGAGACACCGAGGAAGGTGTGCCCGGGTGGGACATGAGTCAATCGGCCGGAAAGCATCAGTCATAACCCTAACTGATGAGAACTGTGTAATCCCAAAGACAAGATATGTAGAAAGATCTCTCACCGCTTCCCTACTTTCGCACTATTCCCGTTTTTTGTTTCTGTCTTGTCGTCGTTTATTGAAATTGTAATCTGGGCTTGGTGAGTCCTTATCAGTCAGCATGGAGCAAGCGGCTGGTTCAACAATTTTGCGGACGCAGACTCTTTTTTTGTCACACCCGACACGACAGATCATATCATCCCTTGAGTGCCCACCCAATCAAGTGCATCGGGTCACAGCTGCGGGGTAATCTGGACAAGACAGCATATCAATCTCTGTCTTCTTCACTTGATCAATTATCACAGGATTCCATCAATTTGGTCACATTCAGCAAACCATGGGGCTCGCTGACTTCCCGACAGAATTGCAGAGTATGATACTTGGCGAACTCCTCCATGCAGATGGCCAAGAGAGCGAGCTGGAGGATCGGGGTGTGACGCTGGCATCCGACCACAATTTCTTCTTGAATGGCGTTGGGGAGAATGCTACAATCAGACGCCGACGACATCAACGACCGGGCGACCATCTTCGCAGCGCGCGTCTTGTTTGCCGCCAATGGAACGAGCTCGCCGTGAAGCACCTCTTTCGCGAGGTTTCACTCCTTCACTGCCGCCACGTGATAAGAACCCAAATGGAAACAGAGCAATTTCTGCAACGCCGCGAAGATCCTGGGGGGCGCTCCGGCGGCCGTCGGTACAACTTCAAAATGTGGAACGCCATGGCCTCCAGCGAGACAGTGCGCAAAGCAGCCAGGGGTGTCAACATCTACAGCGGTCCTCATCATTACAGGATCGACCGCGAAGTCGCTGGCAACGAATACGACTCGGAGATGGCCTTCCGCCATCGTGAGACCTGGAGATCTTGGGAGCTTGGCAGTTGGAAGGAATTTGAAGATGCTATTTCCCGCATCTCTGACCTGCCTGGACTCAAAGAGGTCTCTGTTTGGTTCTCCAAGTTCGTCTTTTGTAAAGGCACAATGGCTCAGCTGGAAATCGAAGACGGCCAGATGGATATCTGGGACCACTGGCCAGACTGTGAATTGATCTCCACCCGCTTCTACACGCTTCGCGAAGTCTTCAAGGCCATGGCGCTGCACAAAGCCCGGAATTCAAACCCCATCAAAAGTCTTTCGATAAGGAACCTGGCGAATGCTCCGTTCCCGGAGCTCCTCTCTCCTGGCAGCCCGCTTCTAACGATCGCCAAAGATATCACCAAGCTTCGTCTCGATATGACTCACGAGCCAATCTCGACTTTTCCATCGGGTAATACCGCCCCGGAGTGGACACGGGGAATTAATGAGACCGAGCGTCGAGATTTTGAGCCCTTTCTGCAAAAGCGATTTCTTTCTCACTTCGTAGACAGTCTCACCTGGCTACACCTCTCGTTCCGCCATGCCTGGGGCGTCGCACCAGGAACTTTTGATGGGCGTGGCTTGGCCTTCCCGAATCTCCGAACCCTATCACTACACAACTTCCAGATTGCCCACCACGATCACTTCGACTGGGTTCTTAACCAAACCTCCCTGGAGAATCTCTATCTTGACCACTGTGCTATTGTGGTACTGATCCATTTGGCTGACGACCAAGTTAAACGCTGGGGAGTCAACACGGAGGACTGGGACAAGTATCCCGCAGGAGCGTGGGGCTTTGGCACTGGTCGCGTCTACAGGTTTCTCGGGACTTGGGAGACCTTGTTTGACCATATGATCACTTATCTCCCGTGCCTTGTCGATTTTCGCATGGCCTACACTGATTGGAGGTCGGCGCCCCGCGACTGCTTTGAGCTTCCTGACCCAGGATGCCCGTTGTCACCAATGCGCTATGACATTCTTAGCTTGGTCATGGGAGAGCGGGCTTGGAATGAAACCAGAAATAGAAGAGACGATAATGGTGATATTATGATGGGAGACAACAACAAAGGCCCGCATACGCGCACACAAGATGATTGGTACCCACCAATGCCAAAGCCCAATCGGGCGAGGGAGACAAAGTTGGGCGATGCTTCGTCTTGGAATCATCTGCACCAAGTAATACAGGAAAGAAGAAGGCGAAGAGAGGCTTTCTTGTAAGGTAAGGAGCTGGAAACAGGTATCCATGACCCCATTGATAGGTTTTGATCGAAGTGAACTCTGGAAGAATGCAAGACAATGAAGGTATAATGAACAAAAGTGAAATGGGAGATTTCCTTTTTGAGAGAGAAGCATGCTGATTTGGCAGATTAGACTGAGGGAGAAGATGGGCGGGCGTGGATACAAGATTGCACTTGACCCTACAGCGACATAGATGATGGCGGAGGCATTTCAAAGGATCCCCCGCCAAAGAAAGAAACAACAAAACAAGAAGAAGGAAAAAATAGAAAAGTTGAGATCTCACTAATAATTTTAGTTTCGATGCAGCATCTTGAGACTCAAATGCAATGCTTTCGGTTACACTGTTGATATTCTCCATCACCTGGCACCCGACCCCTGAACCCCTGAGTGCCACTATTCACAACCGCAAACCCGTACTTTCAATCTGAGCATGCCATTCCAGATCTGCAAGGCTTCCAGATATAACCCCGGCTTTGTTTTTCTTCGCGTAACACTGTATTTGTGATTGGAATTTTCCTGATGCGGACCACCCTCGTTTTGAAATGCAAGTACACAAAGGTTGGTGTGCAGGGGTTTCTACTTCGAGTTCATGTTAATCCTTACACCCGTATTTACCACAATCCGACCTTGATTTGCACCAACCGACACGCGCCATCTCTCCTCGCTCAATGCCTAGTAATTCCAAGCCTGGGGGTTAGATCTTTGGCCGTCCATCCAATCCTCTCCATTAAACATCAAATACCACCAACCCATACCAAGAAAACAATGTTATCGCAACGTCAAAGACCAAGAAAGCAAACGCAGCAACTTGAAAATACCTCCCTCCGAGGGAAGAGAGCCTGTCCCCACAGACACCTAAAAGAGACATTGTTCTGAAATCCCACACCCTTAGTAACATTGCATTACTCCTATGAGTGTTAATCTCACAATATTTTTCAACAATTCTTTCTGTTATCAAGTTTCTACGATATTCTCAACCCCTCAAAATGTTCCCCAATTGAATCAAAGCCGCCATAGTACCATCTTCCTCCCACAATGTTTGTCGACGACTTGGGCGACCTGACTCGGCCACGCCACTACATGTACTTTCCTGGGTAAACTCACAAAACCAAGTTTGATATATATATATCTTTTTTTTCCCATTAGGTTAGTCATCTGTGGTGTGGCACTTTTGCAGTACTGAGCACATGGAAATCAGGAAGAAAAAAACGATGCACTTAATCACAAAACATTGCTTAGAAAGGTGTCACAAAAAGACGAGACAAAAAAGACCAATTCAAACCAAAACAAACCAAAAAAAAGAGCAACTTTATAACTGGCAAAAATCTTTATTTAACCCATCCCATCCTCAAAAAGCAAACACTAAAAACAGCAACCCCCCAAAAAACCGCTCGCGAGACGTTTTTACACCGAAGGCTTACTTCCGCCCTTAGGCTCCCCAACATGACTCAACCCACCAGGACCCTTGGTAATTCGACCCGCAACCCCACCACCGCTGGCACTCATACTCTGCGCCACAACCTCAGCCGGCGTTCTTGATGATGCACTACCTCCCAGAGACGAGGAAACGTTAGGAGTAATGTTGAGACCGTCTGAGCTGCGGTGTTGATGGTTGGCGTCTATATCATATACAATAACAAATTAGTCATTTGCTTGAAGAAGGAAAAAAAATGTACATGAGGGGAAAAAAAAAAGACACACTCCCGTGCTCGCTAGTATCAGTGGTGCTCTTTCCGAGGCCCTTCATGACGGTGTTCTTGGCTTTGTCCATTGTTGTGTTGTGCTTAGAGTCTTGAATTCAAGTTGAAAGTGTGTAGGTGTGAGATTGATAAACGTGTGAAAATGTTTCTGTGTTGATCTAGATTGGATGGCAGGAAGACGAAAGAGCAATATCGCATCTGAATATATATACATGTATCAAATATCCATGGGGTTCATCAACTTTCCTCGTCGTTGCGTCATACATCCACACATCATAGAAGAAGCCAAGAAGCTGTGGAGTCTTGGATGGAGTCTTGGTATGACACGGCCAAGCCTGTTCCGACGACAACTCGTCGTGAAACAGGAAAACTACGGACCTCTCGGACCACGATCACCACGGTGGGGGTTTCTTACCAAGTCCGTAAAAGGAGACTTCCTAAGACCCCCAACGACCAATCAGCTCATCCCTTTTAGCACTCCTGACCCTCAACTTGTCCATATCAGCTTCGGCGCCTTCCCTTCCGTTGCGAACCTCTTCTAATTCTTGAGAAAGTACAGCAATTGACCCTTCAATCTCAGAATCAACAAGCCGAACATCTCCAAATGGGCTTTCAGCCAAAATGGAATCTCGAACCAATTGTATGGCGAGCTTGCCGTCCGCAATCTGATTAATGGCAGTGTCTTCGAGAGACTCTTGGACATTCTTGGCGACATCATCCGCTTTGCGACGACGCTCACCAAGTAAATTGGCAAGGAACTTTGTCTGAGCTTGAGCATCTTCTTCGTCCTCGGGAAGACTGATAGCAACTGCTCGGAGGATCTCATCTAACGCGTGCTCCTCCCCGCCAATGCCGGAGGAACGTCTTACCAGCTTTTGCTTCGGCTTTGGCCGAACTGGGGACTCAAAAGCACTACGTTGTTTTGTGGTTGGTGATGGTTCGCTTGCCTGTGATGTAAGTAGATCAACCTTGGTTTCAAGCTCTGCTTTGGCCACCTCGAGCACGGTTTCCGCTGCACCCTGGTACGCCTTGAAGGCCTCGATTCTGGCGCTGAGATCTTGTACATGATCGAGAAGATAATCGAGGCAATCGTGAATCTAGTTCTGCGTTAGACGGGACATCCTGCCTGTACCAGATTGTTACTCACATATTCAGTGGCTTGTTTGGACTCGAGCTGGCTCTGTCCATTCTTTGCCTCGACCTTCTTCAAAGCTGGCTCGAGAAACTGCTGCTCAACTGACATCTGTGCAACTGGAAGGATCTCCGCATACAGAGACTCCAGTTCTTCTTGCATGGCGGAAACCTCGCCAGGTGCCACTCGGCTATTGCCCCGGGAATTCCTTGCTTCTTCCAGACACTCGAGGTAAACCCGATCGAGCTTCGTCCTTAACCCTTCAACGGTGAACTTGATCAGCCTGTCCTGGCATCAGTCCCTGAATCGAGCGGAAAACAAAGAAAAAGAAAAAGGGTCCACAGAACCTTGCACATGTCTCACGCAGCATGACGACACCATTCTTTTCCTCAGGGTCCTCTGTTTCCAGTTCCCATCCCAGCTTCTGGAGACTAGATAGCAGCTTGTCGTCTGAGCGAAACAGGGAGTCCACCGTCTGCTGGAGGTTAGAGGCAGCGCCTGTGCCGCTCTGCTGTTCCAGCTCGAGGACGTGGGAATCCAGGGACTGAGACAGCCCCTCAACCTGGGTAGCGAGATGGGCACGCCGGGATTCCCATTTCCGCTTCTGCTCGGACTCGAAGACGGCTCGCTCCTGGCGAGCCTTCCTGTCGGCACTCACGAGGCGGTCAAGGGCCTCATGTTGCTGCTTGAGGGTCTCAGTCTGCTTAGTGATGGCCTGGGTTGAGCGGTTCAACTGGTCGATGGCATCCCTGATATCGTGGTCACTCAGGGCCTGGGTTGTGGTCAGATCCGCCGAGGATGCCAGCTTCTCGGTGATGCCCGACTGTTCGAGGGCGACATATCTCGTAGACGGTCAGTTTTCCATACGAGATTAAAATGGGATTCGACGACATACTGGCTCAGTTCGTCTGGTGATAGTAGGGTGTCCGGGGTGAGATGGGAGAGGGCCCAAGGGTGCTGGAGGGCGGCCCTCACCGCTGCTGGACCGAATGACGCGTCGTGCGCCCTCAAAATTTTGATCAGAGATTCAGGGTCCATCGGAACAGGGATATATTGAGAGTCACACGTTCTTCGATGGTCGCATGTGGCGTTTTTGGTGTTTCCCTCTCTTTAAGTATTTTGTTGTTGTTGTTGGATGACCCCTCCTGTTGATCTGCTTCAGAGGGGAAGACGAAGAAGTGCCCCGCCCTCGCAGCGGCAAGCAGGGGAACACAAAGTCCAAAAGTGGCCCATGCCCAACCATTTCCCCCACTCAACCCACTGTTTCCCCCACACACCTCACTCCCTTCACCACTGCCCCCGATTGTGCTCCAGGCTGTCACCTCGGTCATCCATCACACAACAGCAACTCTGCTCTCGTGGAGAATTATTATTTTCTCCTTTTATCCAACAAGACCAAAATGTTACGCCCGTACGCGAAACCTCAATGCATTTCTCCTCCCATAAGCATCCACTGCGGTGTTCCGAAATTGACCAGCAACTGCCCCGCGGCCGCCGGCGTCTCTTGCCAAACATCAGTTCATGGCTTCACACAAGACCCTGCATATCGTCCTTCCATTGCTCCCTCGGTCACCCATGCCTCTCGTTGTCAAGACTTCCCCGTCGTCGAAGCCCATCTTCCCCCCGATCCTTTCTGCCATTCTTGATTCCAGCGGCAGCAGGCTGCTGTGGTTGCACACACCACCCTGCCACGCCTGCTTGCGCAGTTTTCACCATGGACCTGCCTGCCTGCCTTTCTCCAAGACGTTTCCAAACTCCTGGGTGTGCTTCAGCTGGCAAAAGTAGCCGAGAGTGAGGAATCCCGGTCAAGCAGCTACCCTCTCCTTCTCTGATCGGGGAGGCGATCGAAGGAACGATCGCCGCACCCACGACATTTTCCCCCATCGGCAGTCGATGTTCGATGATACGATGACGTTGGCAGAAAGGAAACAAAAACTTGGTCTTGTCGAGTGACAAACAGCTGCATGCAATTGCACACAGCATGGAAACTCAGATTCTGCGTCAGCGATGAGGGCGAAGCCCGGTCCATCTGTTCACACGGCAACGGCTCTTCGGACCCGACCTCTCCTTCACAAGCAGATGTGAGGTGGCTGTTGTCTGTCGGAAATAACATGTCTGCAAACTGCAACTGCAGTGCCCTCACTTAGTAACTTCTCATTTGTTCAAAGCCGTTTTCAGCCTCGCTCGTAAAGACTCCGAAACGCTCCATTCGAACACGACTAATGCGCGCCCTTTCTCTACCTTTCCTTTCTGGTCAGCGATCAAGTGATACAGCGTCGAGCTTCTGCAGTGGCTGGCGAGGGAAAAAAGAGAGAGTTATAAGACCGACCGACAGCAGCATGTACCGGGATACCTTCGATCAGGAGCATCAATTCATGGGCATGTACGGCGTGGAATCGGGCCATTTCTCAGCAAGAAATAGCAGCAATGAGTCTTCAAGACGATCGTCAGAATTAGCTTCGCCAGGCAGCACAAGCACAAGGTGTTGTGGACAGGAGCCCGTCCGACGCCCCTCGCAACGTGGAACTCAATCCATCCTCCGATGCCCCCTTCTCGCCATACTACCCGCCAGACTCGCTAACTCCAGCCCAATCACGCCAGCAACCCATCTCTCCCCTACTCCTGCTGTGCTCTCGATGAAAACGTGCTAGTTTTCAAGCTTGGGCCAGGACGCGGCTCGAGCCGCAGGAAACCGTTATTTTGGGGCGGCAACCTGCATATCTACCGCCACAACCCGGGCCTATTTTGCTTGCTCTTTCGTCCCTGCGTTTGCCTTGGTTTGCTCGTCAGTGTCCCGATCGGGCATTGGAGAGAACCGCCAACCCCTGAGCCCCTTTTCCCAAGCGGTTCGGCTGCAAGCTGCTTATCAGCTGTCAGATCTGACATATATGTATGCTGTCCACTACTGTAGACCCTTTCCATTGTCGTTTGGGCTTGGCAGAGACAGCCACATCCGCGAGCCGCGGCCCTCAGTTTGCGGGGGATGGGTTGTGGCGTTGAGGGAGACGTGTCGGGTAGCTTTGCGGCTTCGGCTCCCCTCCCGGGCCCTGTTGGTATGAAGTGGGTCTCCTGTCCGTCATTGGCATGACAGTCAAGGTAGGTAGGGGTTGTGGACCGTGCCTTGCCTGCCGTTCATTCTCAAGCCAACAGTTCGGCCTGGGATGTCGATATTATGATACGCCTGGGGCCGGCGGAACAGGATTGCTCTCCCGTTCCGCTGCTGGGCACAACGCACAAACACTAGGTGTCGGGCTCGCTTGATCTTGAGATGTGTTCCTGGTCTCTCTGGCCGTTTTTGTTTGACCCAAGCATGCAGGCCATGGCGGCCCGCGGAAGGATACGCTCTCATCATACCCGTTCCGGCTTTCTCTTCTCTTGTATTGTCCCCGAAAATGGGCAATCTACACCGACAAGTTGACGTGTCTCCTTATTACATCACTTCTAAGCATGTTGTGAGCCCAAGTCGGCAAACACAGGCTGGTTTGCCATACCACCCCTTCGACAGACCATTCGCCCGATCTGAGCATCTGTAATGGTAAAGGGACTGGACAGAGTGCTCCGGTACGACGACCGGGTTACAAAGCGCCGCCGAGATCCTAGGAACAGGAGCGAATCGCGCCGAAAGAGCTCCTGATCAGCATTGGCACAGCATGAGTTGCCAACAGTCCAGTACATCCTTAACCCAGCCATCCAGCCCGGCCGGGATGAGATGGGATGGAAAAGAAAAGAAGCTCATCTCCAACAAACCCCACCCCTGACCAAAGGCGGTGTCGGGGATGAGCACGCAAGAAAGTCACTCTCACCTTGATTCGCCTCCACATGGGCGCCGGGGAATACAAACGCGAGGCCGGCTGCAGTGTGTGTCCCAGACACCACGAGGTTTTGGCAATCTGCCAATGCAAGAAGAAGGTCCCCTTTTTAAGTGTCACTGTCGCCATCTATCTCTTCCGTCTATCTCTGCTATATCACCCTTTTCATGGCTCCATGTCTCACTGCTTGACATATATGCAGCTTTGTTTTGTGAAGCAAACGCTCACTTCTGTCGTCCTATCCCGTCTCGAGTTTACCCTTTTTGTTGAGGTTGAGCTTGCTGTTGACCGAGATACCCGCTACCGTGGTTTGGGGTTTCATGCCCACTGGCCTTGTTCGAAATGTCATCACAATCGTCTGCTTCTACCACAGTCAACATGCCACCAGGGTTTTACAGGCAAACTCTCTCGAGGATATCCGACGGTCTCATCGCCATTGCCATTGTCTTTGTGGCACAGTTACTTCTGGCAGGTATTCAATATGTGTTGGACGACCGAGGTATCGACTTCCCCCCTTCGATAGTAGCCATGACTGGCATCTTTCTTGTCTTTTCTGTGTGCGGGTATTTCTTTCCTGGAGTCGAAGACTTTTACCGGAATCGACTCAAGCGTGCTGTGAGTTACCCTTCTAAATCCGTCTTATGAGAGAGAAATATCTAATTCTTCTGCGTACAGGCCGATCTCCTGAATCGTCACATGTCCATTGGATTCACCATCCCCTTCATAATGATATTGAAGGGGCCAATCTCGGATGCTAAAACGATCGGAGCAATAATCGGTTGCTTCGGTGAGTCAAACTGTAATATTTTCTCTCATTAGAATGCCGTACTGATATCCCGCTCCCAGTCCTCACCGGCCTCCTCAACACCATTCTTGCCTACATCTTTGCCCTACCCCTCCAATGTCTCATGGTTCGCTGGGACAAAGGCCAATGGAACGATAATACTCCCTCCGGTGCTCTCGAATCTGCACCAGCAACAACCTCAGCCCCATCTATCGAGCCAACAAAGCCAAGACCTTCAAAACTCCGCGCCCCAGTCAAGTCTCTCTGCGACTCAATGGAGAGTTCACCCTCAGACGAGTCTTTCAACTCCGATTCAGATACCACGCTTCCTCTACAGCATCTCCCGTCAACGCAACAAACCCCCTCCAGTTCCTCGACCCGTCTTCTTCTGTGGGCACTTACAAACCCCCTCCTTATTACGCTCTGGCTCCTAACCCTCACCCTCGGTCTCCCTCTCCGCCTTCTCTCCGGCCCCTCCTCCCCGCTGCTTTCCACCCTGCTCCTCTTTTCCCTCTGGCTATCAACTCTAACGCTGCAATCAACGATCAAATCATCATCTTCAATCCCTCCCTCCCTCCGAACCATACTATCCGGCCTCTTAAACCCAGTCTTATTCACCTCCCTCGGCATGTCAGCTTACATCTATATCGAAGTCTGTCTCACCAACTCTTCCCTATCCAATATCTTATCATCCCTCCAATCCAACACTACGGTTTCATCGTTTATCGCCCACCATCATCACCATCACAAACACTCATCAAATTCTTCAAGTCTAAAAGCAGGCGACATAGCCCTGTCGATCCTAAACAGCGGGCTGGTTTCCTGGGGCTTGAAACTCTACGAATACCGCACTCAGCTATTGTCCCGCGCCGGTCTGACCGTCTTTTCCGTCTCCTCGATCCTCGCCGGTTTTAATGTCATCTGCGGCCCGTTGATCGCCCACAGTATCGGAGTCAAACCCGATTCGAGAGCCCTGAGTTTTGCTGCGCGGAGCGTCACCCTCGCATTGGGCAATCCTGTGATGCAGGCGCTGGGCGGTGATGTGGGACTAAACGCCGCCATGGTCGTCGTGAGCGGGATTGTGTTCCAGATGGGGTTAGGATTCGGTGTCGGGGGTTGGTTGGAGGGACGGTTGTTTGGTGGTGTGATGTTGGAAGGGAGGAGCGAAGAACTAAGAGGGGGCGATGTTGAAGCACAGTTACAGCGGAGAGAGGAGATCCAGGAGCAGCGGGATCAGCAGCAACGTCAGCGACGGGACCACCAACAAGCGCAGCAAGGACAGGAACCTGAAGGAGAGAGGCAAAAACGGCAAGAAGAAAAGGACGGCAGTGACGACCCGAGAACAGTAGCAGCGGGCGTCACGGTGGGCATCAACGCGGCGGCCATGGGGACTGCGTATCTCTACGAAGTACACAGCGAGGCGGCGCCTTACTCTGCGCTGTCGATGATGGCGCTGGGGATCATGAGTGTCGTATTTTCTTGCGTCGGTCCGTTGGCCGCCTGGGTTGCAGGGAGTGTTGTTACATCTTTGTAACTTTTTACTCCTTCATTTCACCTTGTTTCCTTTTTTTCTTCTCCCTCTCTTTCTCTTTTTATCTCGGTTGACTGCCCGTTATCTATTTAATATTTGATGAGACTTACGATTTCTTTTTTGGGTTTTCTCTTCTTTCTGGGTAAAGAATGATACCACGGGATTGTTGGCTGAAAAGGCCCAGGTGCAATGAGAGGAAATTGAACAGGGGGGGAAAGGAAACGAACGGGTGAGCGTTTGCTGATAAAGACGCTTCTAAGCTCCTGGCGAGCTTGCGCGCAGAGACTTACTTTATTTATTGATATTTTCTTCTTCTTCCTTTGTGTTGCGTCTCTCGGATTCTGTTATATACCCCCTCCTGTTTCTAGACTTGTTGAGTGAAACGGTTGAGCTTTTAGACTCCCGTTCGTATTATCTTATGGTTCATATAGCATCACATTTCTTGTATCTGTAGTAAGATTGCTTGGAAAAGGAGTTGAGGGAGTTTAATGTACCATGTACATAGAAAGTGGATCGAATCGAAGGTCTTTGAACACATAAAAAGAGATCAAATATTGTCTCGCGTATCTTGAAGTTATGAATCATCGAGCGAAGCGAGAACTGGGGTTTGGGGGCTTGCCCCCGTACACAAATGGAAAGCGCTTGGTCCGATGTGCCAATAGCTGCGACGCTCGTCATTTTGGATGGTATATAAACAGGGTTCTTCAGTTTCCGTCTCGCATGCCCAACTTATTGAATATCCCCGTCCGAGTCATTCGTCTCAGAATTGGCTTCTACGCAATCCTCTCAATCAAGTGCAGCCCGCTGGCGGTGTCGACGACCGACGACACCTGCCCGGGCTTCAGGGCAAACGCAGCATCCTCAAACTCCTTTTGCATGTCGCCTTTGCCAAAGTATCCCAGATCTCCGCCCTTGCGAGCGCTGCTGCAGTCGGATTCGCTTTGAGCTAGGTCTTGGAGGCTGATCTCGCCTTCCTGGATGCGCTGCTCGAATTGCTTGATGATTCTTAGGGCCTCATCCTTGCTCCGTGTGATCTCGGCCTGGCACAGACAAAAGCAAAGTCAGACACAACAATGATATAGATTTTGGAAAGAAAAAGAAAGCTCACCTCCTTCCAGCTGGAAGGGCGCCGGCTCTGGTTGTGCTTGACGAGCAGGTGGGCGGCGCGAATCTTGCCGGGGACGCTCTCCTCGGCAGTAGCGGGCTTGGTGTGGTAGGTCGCCATGTAGTGCTTGAGCTTTTCCGTGTCGGCGCCAGCTGGTGGTTCCCATCTAGAGATCTTTTCCGCGGCGTTGAAGTAGTAGGGGAGGTTCTTGCTGTTGCTGTGGCGGACCTCCCATCCAGCAGGGAGACCAGTTTCGGGTTGCTGCTCGTCCGAGGAACAAAGACAATGTCGATTAGTTGATGAACTGGTACGGATTGAATGATGGGAACAAAGGGTCAGTCTGCGCCAAAAGAGCAAGACTTACATCGCTCATGGTGTTTGAGGTTTGGTGGAGTGCGCTTTGGTAAGACAATAGGGAGTGCGGGGCTTGGGGAAGCCACTTCTTTTGGGTATAAGCTCGAATTGGCTGCACAAGAAACTGTATTTGACGCGAATCTGAAGCTTTTCTATGTAACCTGGAAGATAGGCAGGTGGGTGTAAGGTTGAGAGGAATAGAAAGGAAGGAACAAGGCAAGATGGGATGGGTTACAGTGCGTGTTTATTCATGGAAACCTCTGGATTGCGGAGTGCATGCATCAACACGGCGTCCCATGGGCGGGGTGAAGGGGGACGGTGGGGAGCATTTCTTGGCGCATTCAGGGCACGGATCACAGCAGGGTCCCGTCCTTGGTTCTGGTGCAGGGCATCTCGTCTCACTGGCTGCCTTCTCCTGCTGAGATGTGCACGAGAGTGATGACCTGATTCGAGGTGTGGCACACAATTTACGCCGTATGTATGTGCTGTGAATCACGGGAACCTACACCAATGCTGGCATGGCATGTTCCGACACGGCAGATGATAGATAGCCTGCTAATAATTACCTGATTATTCTATCATCCTGTGAGTACAAACGATGACGATCTCCGGGTCATGCATATTTACCCTTTACCCAAGCCGTGGTTTTTGGGACCACGAAACCAGCGAATGGCAAACCGAAAGCCGGGTAAACTTCAACTTGGCCACTCACCCGGTATCGTGCGCTGAAGCGTTTGGTATAATTCGGGTACACGCTCCAGCAGAGAACAATGGATGTGATGCAAGAAGACTCGCCGGCAGCTGTTGTTGGCCTCTGGTTTGCGCTACACATCCACAACACCATCAAGATCAACGGCTAGATAATGACTCAGCTTGTGATCAGCCAAACAACCAAAAGTAAAAATGACGGTAATTTCTTGCACCTTGTCAAAACAGAGCATGAGCTTCTCTGTTGCGGGAGCAACAGCAGACAAAAGAAGAGAGTGGGGTATCTAATACCTAATTCAGTCGCTTAACCTTGCGAGCGAGGAGCAGCGAATCCGGAAAGGGAAAGGTGCCGTTTCTTCGTTTCGTTGGGCGGTGGCGCATGGGTCCGTTCAGGTCACTGGATGCTGCATGTGCCTTCCATCCAAATGCTTCCCGACCTTCCTTTGTTAATCATCACTTTTTTTGAACTGCAATTCAACTTCCATTCCTTTTTCAACAGCAAATTTCAAAGCGTGGCAGCCAGGCAACCTTGTGCAAACTTTGTATTCGATATAACTTGCTCTCGCATCAATCATCCACCTGGTTTATTAGGCAACCATTTGCTCAATCAGAGCCATCAAATTCTCCCTCTCTTCCACGACATCAGCCGTCGACATTTGCGACAACTCCTCGCAACCGCGACACCCACATTCAGCGCGACGCGCCATCCCATCACTACATCAGCAATGTCATCTCCTGCACCATCTTCTCCCGGCCAGGAGCAGGCCAAGAAGCCATTTGAGCAGATCACCTTCCGCTTCTGCTCCGAATGCAGCAACATGCTTTACCCCAGAGAAGACGACATGAACCGACAGCTCATGTTCGTTTGCCGAACCTGCAACTATTCCGAAAAGGCCACGACGGCCTGTATCTATCGCAATATCCTCAACAACGCCGCCGGCGAGACAGCTGGTGTGACGCAGGATGTTGGCAGTGATCCTACGGTGCGTGTTTCTTCGGTTGTTTGTCAAGGTGCTGTGGGGTGTGGGGATTCAGATGCTTCAGTCTATGTCTGCTGCCTGACGTGCGGCCGCATGATTACATGCGAAATTTGCCGCGATAAACTCGCCGTCCTCCCTGCTGCCACCAACAACGTTCCTCTCGACGCGACCGAACTTGCACGCCATTTCATGCAACTCGATCAAGACGATGCCGACATCTACCCGTTGGATGAAGACAGTGGTGACCTCGCCGCCGCCATGGCCAACACCAGCGACTACTTTGGAGAATTGATGGAGGAGGATGAGGAAGAGGCGATGGGCTTCGAGCCTGAAAAGCTGGCAACATCACACTACACTCTAGTTCAAGGGACCTCTTGATTACAACATATCAAAACAAGCTCCATAAAATCACGAAAACACACGGCACATACACCATAATGTACAATATCCTCGGCATCTACCACACATGCGTCTTTCTCATTTGGCTTTCAGCGACATAGACTGGAGTTTTTGGATCATTGGGCGGCGTTGCACTGGTTTTGCTTCGCTCAGACGCAATGGCTGACTGAGTTTTACTGCTCTATAGCTCCCAAGATCAAAGCGCAACTGCCCGGTCTGCAATCACGGCGAGTGTGTATACTTTCAGTCTCAACAGCGTACGTCCGAGACTGGCATGGTGAGTTGAAGACTGCCCAAGATTTGTTCCAACAATCCTCGTACTAACCAAGCTCAGAAACTCTTTTACGTCTGCTGCGAATGTGGTGAAATTTTCCAATAAGTTTTCACGCTTGATGAGAAATTTAGATCTGTTGTTTCGGCGGAAAAGGTTGCATATTACGGCGTTAATAAAGGGATAGTATGAGTAGAAAAGGGTGGCTTCATATACTTCGGAAATAGTTATTATTCTCCCTTATTCTTTTGACATGAGGAATTGATTATCAGATGGGAGATTGACCATTGTAGTTGGAGGTATGCATGGTTTTAAAGTGGTTTTTTTCGACTGTGTTCAAAAGTACAAGTAGTATACACGACGCCAGGGGACGCCGGCATCTGTTGCCAACCCACTGTAGCAATCCAACTATCACAAGATTGCAACGCCAATCCAGGGGTAATCGTATTTATTCCATCGTCTTTTATGCTTGCATTGGTGCCATGCTGAGAATCCTGCTCCACTTCTTCTTGCGAAGCTCCTGGCCCACGACGCCGTTGATGCGTGATCCGATGGGGTCACCCGACTTGTTGATGAGGACGCATGCATTGTCGTCGAACTTGACGCAGCTGCCGTCTCTGCGCGTAACCTTCTGTCTTGTTCGTACCACAACGGCGTGTCTGATATCTCCGCGTTTGACCTTGGCACCGGAAGAACCGGCCATACCCTCTGCCTGTGCTCCTCTCTGCTTCTGAACGACGACAACTATCCTGTCACCTATAGATGGCCGAAACTACTGTCAGTGGACCGAAGTTGGAAGTTTGTACGCCGGAGGAGTTCGCGTACCAATCGAGGCATGTCTCTTCTGTCCAACAACCATTGCGCACTCAACAATCGCGGCGCCAGAGTTGTCGATGCAGTTGAGCATTGTCTAGAACAAAAGCCTCAGTCAGCATAGGCAGCTTTTAACCGAGTTGAAGCCAGAAGCAGAAAGTGAAAGACATACCTTTAATTGAATCATCTTGACTGTGAGACGGCCAGGCCGTTATATCTCTGTCTGGTGTTGCGAGTCCGTTAACCAAAACCCCGGGATCACGGACCAACGCCGCGCCGTGCTCCGCTGGACGTTGTAGAAAATTGTTTGCGGTGGACAGCCAAGCTTTCTTGCTTAGGTAATGCTCTGCTCCAAGGGGCCCAATCGGGATCCAGCTGCAAGCTCTTAAACTTGAACCAAAGTGTCGGTCAGGGTGGGAACTCTTCAACCACCAACCGGCCAATTATCTTTGTTGCGCATTGCAGTTGACTGGGATCACGGTTGTTGGCTCGCCCTCTCCCCCACCAGGTTTTGCGCGCCAACTCCCCAATTCGCCTAGCCTCCTCAATTTCCACGGCAACCAGAGAGGAGGATCTTTGGAGACTTGCGAGGAGTTTGGATCTGGGTTTGAGAATGTCAATTGCACGCATTTCTCTCCGTCTTTTTTCTCCTCGTATGATCTTCAACGTCCAAAAACAGACGCCATTTTAACTCTTTGTTTATCATTTATGGGTTTTCCGAAAGCATCCAAACTCCGGTAATACACACAGTTTTATCGATCAGAAGCAGGAACCTGGAAGCGCCCACACCTGCTCAGCGGAACCCTGAAGGGCACGGCATTATCTTTCCTGCACAAGTTCCCGCTGCAAGTAGCATTTTATGACGACAGACAGTCAGCTGCCCCGTCTCACCAATTCAGCCCGTCCACGCCGCCTTCCTCCTTTCCTGCCCGCTTTGCGATACTGCGGTCTGGCCCCAAATTGACACTTTGCACTGACATGTCAATTGCGGTCAGAGGCTGAGTTTGCACTTGTCTCACCACCACAACCGGCCCAGCCGCTGCGGGATTGAGGTGCCGAGGCGGGAAGCAATCATTTCCAGGTTCCATCCATTCCATTGACACCGATTCGGAAACTGCTCTCCTCCCTCCCTCCCTCTCTTTTTTTAGGGAACAACGCATGAAGAGGGTTGCCCATCAAAGCTGACCCTCGTCCATTCCTTCCTTCCTCCTTTCTCTCCTCCCACTCACTCCTTTTCAAAGTTGCGTTAGCCCAAAACCTTTGGATTTTTTGGCTTTGTCACTCCTTTATTTTCGACATTTCATACTGTCGACCAACGATCCAATCCCAGCACCATGCCTCGACTGGCCGGTCAGACCGCCAAAAAGGACAAGTTGACACTTGGTCAACTTGCTGCCTACGATGACATCTTGACGGATGCGCTCGTTGATCATGTGAGATTGCCAGCGCATTGACAATGAACTCACCATCTTAACTAACCCGGATTCGCAGACATTTTACTGGACGGCTATTCCAAAAAACCGCACTTCATATCACCCCTCAAGAGGCGTCAGAGAGGAGGAAATCACGAAAATCATTCAATATCATCTCATTGTCGATCCAAACCTTGCGACTGCGGAGGAGAAGCTGCTTGCGACCGAAGGCCTGAAGAAGTTCTACAATGCACTCCGGACTCCCAAGGAAAAGGACGATTTCAAGGCGCATCTACGGCGATACATGTACACCTACCTCCCGGACTGTCCTTTCGAGGTGAATGCGACAAACCGTTACACCATTGTTTCTTTTGAAGCCAGCGTCACGGCTCGGCGCTACATCAGACGAAATGAGACGATTAAATACCTGGCTGGAATCCAGGTGACGATCACACCCGAGGAGGAGGCTCAAATGGCGCTCCGAAAGAAGGATTTCAGCCTTGTTGTGAGCGCCCGCAGCAAGACGACCAGCTTGTTCATGGGACCTGCCAGGTTTGCAAACCACGACTGCAACGCGAATGCCCGGCTCGTTACTCGCGGCCAGGCAGGGATTGAGATAATAGCATGCAGGGACATTGACGTCGGAGACGAGATCACGGTCAGCTACAGTGACAGCTATTTTGGGGAGGACAATTGCGAGTGCTTGTGTCAGACCTGTGAGTCGAAACTGATCAATGGCTGGAAGCCTGCGGATGGGAGTGTTTCGGTTCACGCTAGCATTGAGGACGACTTGCTTGCAGCGCAGGGTTATTCCTTCAGGCGCCGGAGGCGGGATGAGAGCACGGCAGGTTCGAGCTCTCGGACATCGTCAGTAACACCGGACATCCGTCCGCGCGTCCTGAAGAGACAGAGGAGCCAACTCATGTCCGGGGAGAGGGCATCCACTACAGACTCACTCGAACCTGGCAGCGCAGTCCAAAAGCGCAATTTAGAGGTTTCACTTGGTACGCCCCCGGTCACTCCAGCTAAGCGCTTCAAAAGGGCGCACTACGAAACTATTCCTCTTGCATTGGAGTCACCAGTTTCCAGAGGGAGTTCAGAATCGGAATCCGCGGGCAGCCCCCTTGCTTCGGAGGCTGAGAGTGGCATACTGACTGATGCGACAACTCCGACGCCGGACAGTCCACTTGCGCTGGTTTTGTCTCCTGAGCCAACACCAGTGCGGGCAGCAGGTGAGACGCTGAAGCTTGAGGAGAACGCAAGCGAGCTAGATGTTCGGCTCCAAAGCCTCCCTGCCATTCTTCCAACAACTGAAGGAGCCCCGTCGGTCGACAGTCCTGTGAGCAATTCTACCACGGTAGAGATTGTGCCGCCCACAGTCTCCCTGGAGGAGGCAGATGCCACACCAAAAGCAACCACCGCTCAGGCTCTTGCAACAGCCGATCCGATGACCCCAGTTGGCAGAGGAAGACCCAAAAAAGTTCCAACTGTGCGCCAGCCTTCACCAGGACCTACTAGGTATCGTATTCCTGGTGATTACACGCTGACTCCTCTCCTTCTCTCGGAGCCTGAGACGGCGTGGGTTCATTGCACCAACTGCAACACGGCTTTCGTGCAGAAGGATGCCTACTACACCAGAGCCAACTGCCCGAGATGCGAGCGCCACTCCAAGCTTTACGGTTACGTTTGGCCAAAGACGGAGCCGGCGGGCAAAAATGATAAAGAGAAGCGCATCCTGGATCATAGAACGATCAATCGGTTTCTGGACCCAGAGGAGGAAGCTAAAGTACGCGGAAGAAAGCACTGGAAAGACTTCATGAGTTCACAGAGGGGCTCGACGCAAGATACCGAGATGGATGTACGAGGGCGGTCAAGGATTAGGGGTGGGACCTCCGAGAAGCCGGTTGAAACTGGTCTTGAAGGGGTCAGGCGCAGTGGTCGCGCCCGAAGAGCTAGTGCTAGAGCAATGGGAGAGTAATTCTAGGGTTGCGTTGAGGAATGAAGATGGGGCGCTGGGGACAGGTCGACGACACTCGGATGGAACGGGGAATATATAATGAATTATTCACTTTTTTTTTTATTGGTACGCCTTGTACATTAGCTACCCGACACTTGTTGCGGGCGGGGGGGTTCTCAAGTGGCTACAAGAGGGGAAGGGCAATGGCTCTGTTGTGAATACGTCCGGAAGATTTGGCGGGATTGGCATGGCGGGAAACGGCTTTCCCAAGGAAGTAGTACATAATTAGGACAGTCTTGGTACCTGGGCAAATATATGCTTGGAGGGGACTCTCTGGCTGTAGCGAATCGAAACTAAAGACATCAATAAAAAATCATCGCATTGAATCGAATTGAGGTTTGCGTGACAGCTGTGTGTTGATCTTCGCGGCCCCTGAAGATCAGTTGATCCAAGCCTGGGAATGGAGGTGGCCCGAGCGCCATCGTCGCAAATCATCTGAAAGGTTTGGGTTCCTTCTGAATGCCTAATAATCCAGGCATTTATTTGGAGCTTGAAAGCTTACCCCAGTCAATTTAGTAACCTGGTCAACTGCGCAACGGCAATCGCAAGCTCCAAGCTTCCTGGTCGCAGCAAGAGCTCCCCATTCTCTCTCCAATTGCTCCGACAACGTTGAAAACCCCACAACAAAGTGTGGATATCCTTTTTCGCATTTCGAACGAACCATCCACTCGAACTCTCCGATTGGGATTTGTTTTACATCTTTATCGGCGCATTCTAACCAATTCTCTTATTTTTGTCTCTTTTCTCTGCGATTACTTTTATCTTCATTGGAATCCATCTTTAATACACCGAACGACCGCGCAAGTAAACAATCATCAGCATAAACAATGGCCGATAGCTTTACCGAACACATCATTGACGATGCGCCGAGCGCCAATCCGTCTGCGTTGGAGGGAGACGTAGATATGGGTGACGGCGGTGAACCCTCTGCTTCTGCTGCGACTGCTGGCGACGAGGCTACCGATGCTGGCGCCAATGGCAGTGAGCTTCCCTTTGCTGAGGGTGTCCCCGAGGACACTGCCGCGCCGCGCATCACTTTCTTGCAGTACTTGACGAGTCCCATGGTTACGCTGCTGATTGGCAGTGGGGAGAACGAGACCATCTTGACTGCTCATCAGCAGTTGTTGACGCAGAGTCCCTACTTTGCTGAGCGGTGCGCCGAGTTTACTGACGACGGTAGCGTATGTCCCTCTATCATATTATCAAAACCCCAATGTTTTTTTTCAGAAGGGATAAAAACAGACTGATGTGCTTTTGCCAAAATTTGCCCCGCCAGATCGAACTGCCCGGCGAAGACCTGGACGCGATGGGCAGCTTCCTCGAGTTTCTCTACACGGGCGACTACTTCCCCAAGAAGATCGCAGGCCAGCGCACGCTCGAGAAGGACCCTTCGATCCCCGAAGTCGATTATACTGGCGACCAGCTGCTGAAGCACGCAAAAGTGTACACCCTCGCGGAGAAGTTTGGTCTCATGAACCTCAAGAACCTGGCTTCTTCAAAGATCCACTGCGTCAACTCTACGGCCAAGGGCGAGATCGCGTACGCTCGCTACGTCTACGAGTTCACCGCAAAGGACGATTCTTCTATTCGCGCGCCCGTTGCCAACTTTTGGGCCACGAGGAGTCATACCCTGCGGGCGGAGGCCGAGCAAGAGTTCAAAGCCTTGTGTCTTGAGTTCCCTCAGTTTGGTTACGATGTTCTCAGTATGTTTTGTATTTCTCTCACGGCCGAATACTGCCTTTGGGGTATGTATGCTGACATTTTTGACTTGTTTTCTTCTTCTACAGCCCGCGTCCTCGACGAGAAGCTCAAGCGCGAGCGCAACGAAAAGATGCATCCTGGTTCCAGCAGCGCGCGCAAGAGACCACGTCACAGCACCACTATTGCTTAGAAACAATAACAAGTGGAAATGGAATTGCTTGGAAAAACAGGCGCAAGAGAATAAGGAAGAGGCAGGACAAGCGAGGGTTGCAAGAGGTTACAGGAAACGGAAAACGGTATGCGCCCTCCTGAACATTGGCATTATTGGTCCGTCAGCCCGGGTATTAACGGGTATCAAAAAGGTTTTGGGAGGGTTATATCATGCGATTTTAATCTTGGGAGTGAAGCAAAAGAACATGGAGTTGGGTTATTATCTGGATTTGCAAGGAAGCGTAGGGAAAAGGGGCGCCTTTCGAGGCGCAAGCGAGGAGAGAAGGAAAATTAGTCGCCAAAAAGGCGACCAATCAGGGGGATACTTGAATAATGAATGGATGAAACGACGCCCCCAAAAAGAGGAGGAGAGAGGCGGCGCCCATCAGGTTATATGGACTTTGGCACATGGCACATGACACATGACACAAACAACGAGGAGAAAGAGGAAGAAAGTTTCTTTTTCACATGGCACATACTATTACCCGAACCAAAACAGTTTTTTTTAATTTTTTTTAATTATGTAATAATGAGAAGAGTCAATAGGAAGAGAATCAATAATCTAGGAGAAGAAAAAGGGAGAAGTAGAGGGGGAGAACACTGGGTGCAACGCGAAGAGGTGGCTGGCTGGTTGGTTTATTGGTTCTAACAATAGGGGAATCTAATAACTAGGATTCGATCTATTTATTTACTTGTTATTTTCTTTTTCTTCTTTTCACAAGCATGAAGGGGATAGGTCTTGAGTCCATGTGGTGGTGACTAATGGCTGTGTTTTTACACTTTGTGTTACAGCTACCATATATGTTGTTAGTTTTATTGGTTTTGTTGGTTCTGGTGATGATGTTCTTTCTTGCTTGTCTTGGACCATGTTTTTGTGTGGGCTCGTGGTATCTTTTGAGTATCTATTTGGGCCAAAACCTGATTTTCGTAGGGAATTCTTCCGAGTCTATGTATGAGGTAGTTGCTTGATAATGGCGTGTCGGGGACTATACTGATGATTACGTACGTACCATCGTAGACTATCTGGGTACCTTTTTACTGTATTCTGATTCCACGCTCGGCGTCATGGTTTGGGCTGTTATTGGCGATTGGATAGAATTTTTGGTATTTATTGTTCATGCCGATTTCTGAGATTTAGGGCAGTACATGTATCTAGGATGTTGACAGCCAAGGTGTTTGTTGTATACGGTAGTTGGCTTACATGGAAGGATATTTCGTATTGCGAGAATTGACAAAGCAGTGTACGTATATCAGTTCCGTGACGAGCGGGTAGGTAGTAGATAGCGAGCTCGGTCGTCGATTTGGATTCATTTCAAGGAATATTACTGTTTTGCCGGTAATTGGCGAGCCTGTATACGTTATTCGTAATGTTGGTCTTGGTAATGAGTTTGGAAGGAATATCGGTGAGGTCGTATTGACATCTGGGATATCTGCAACTGCGTTGCAGAGGCCCAATGGATGGTATTGTCCTCTGTGATTTGGATACTATGGGGCCGTGTGAGATTGAATTATCGCTTTTCTTATGCAGAGAGGCCTCGCTTCGATCAGTAATTGCAGGAGAGGTGGCACTGACAGGAGACTACTGCAGCTACAGCATAGGACAGTCAGCAGTCTGGTTTTGATCCATGCCTGAGCGGTGTTTGAGGTGACAGAGTTCTGTAGGTGGAGGCCCCGAAACCGATGTGAGTCTCCCTCTCTTACTTGATGGATAGTGAGTGCGTGATCCTCATTACTGTCAAGAAGCTGTTTCAAAACAGCAAAGTTGAATAAGGCGACTTGGTAACACGGCATAGTCAACACTGAGCTTTGAGGTTGGTCAGATACTTCAAATAGCGCACTCTGATGTCCCCCTCGCTTGATAAAATGGGCCAGTCTAGGCCGTTGACCAGAGACACACAGAAACTCAGGGTCCAGATGTCAAAGGTGGGTAGCGATGACGAGCCGCGTCTAGGCGAAAACAAAGATGCAGCGGTGCAGCGGTACATTCGGAGGTATTCTTGGGGCTGATACTTCGGGCTTGACGGTGACAGCGTCCTGCATGTAATCGAGTAGAGCCTTCTTGTCGTTTCCAATCCCGATTGAGGTCCCTCCCCATCTGATGGCCAGGATGGCCACTGTGAAATGGGAGGATGGTTTTTACTCAGAGGTCTTCCTAAGAGTATTTAAGTTCTTGTAAAAATACGGGTTGAAATTTTAGACTGAAGATATGAAGATGAGGGGCATTGGCCTGCATTAAGCGGGCTGAGATACCGCCGGAGCTTTTCGGGGAAGGAACAGCGCCTGTTTGATATGGAGATTCCAATACGTAAGTCACAAGCCGGAGAACTTCTGGTTGTCCCTTCCCTTTTGCTCCCTCTCCTGACAAATTTTATTTGTCAGGCCACAGCATAGCCTGCCCTGTTGTCGTCATCCTCATTCAAGTTCCCATTCTCATCTTCGAATCTGCAGACTACAACACCTGCTTACAGGATCCTTTGTCATTTATCCCATACTCCTCCCTGCGCTCTCATCGGTTTTGATCCATATCGAATCTCACCGCTGAAGGGTGTCGTCATAAATAGGACCCTAAACGTTGCATGGTGTCCGTTTCCCGGACCCTGTGGCCCATGGCTGATCTCGAACCTGACAGCTGAAGAATGGAAGTTCGCACGAATAGCGTCCACACGAATGCCACAGCGCCCAGACTGGTTGTCATCACCTTGAATTCACACGCTAAAAACCCGATCTCCGGCAATGCAGCATGTGAGATCAAGCCTGGTGGTGGCAGCCAAGCGGATGGGCTACATTGTTCAACCCCTGTCGAAGATCTTGGCCTCTGCAGTAGTAGGCCTCCAGGACGAAAATCCCGTTTGGGTTGAACTGAGGATAAGACATTGTTCTTCTGATAGAATCGAGCATGGCAGTCAACCTGTTTTTTGGCAGATGCGGGTCGTGATTTCCTTCGGGAAGTCTCCACCCCCACCTCCCTTTCACGATCCCAACGAAAATGGTGGCTTCTTTAGATCGAACACTCCCCTGACGACCGGGGTCTCATTCCTAAAGTCTTGGTGTGGGAATCAGGAATAGCTCAGCTTGAGTGAGGCCCATGAGTTGAAGAAGCAACTTGAAGCCATCACTTTGGTTTGCCCCTAATTATTAATCAGCACTCCGCCATTCTGATTGGCAAAGCGTACGCCACTTCGGATGAGCTATCAATCGAGCTTTTCATGGCGTTTGACTCTACTTACACGTTTGGCCAGAATCCACAACATCGAAACATGCATGTTCATTGCAGCTTCGACGCAAACTTTCACCTTCTGGGCCCTTGACGACGGCAGCACGAGTGAAAGGTGTTGAATGGGAACAAATGGTCGACTGATTGTTCAGAAGAACATGTAGGTGGTGTGTGGTAGGTGGATTGGCCTCGGCCATTTCACCTGCTGATCATCCCCGAGCGGTACATGGCCCCTGAAACCCCATATTCATCCCGCCCATCACCGAGCGGATTTTAAGAGTGCCCGGGTGGTGATTAAATTTACCAAGTTACGATCAAGGGGGGTTCGAAAAGGTCTAGCTCTCACTGTGTGCCCAGCCGACGAAGGATGTGTGTGAGCCCGGGCACATGTACAGAGTCGATATCCAACTTCTTCGGCACGTTCTTTCATTTTGCTTGATACGCCGCGATCTGGACGACACCTAGGGTCCAAGATTCTGACGCTACGATCGAACTTTATCAGCCTTGTACATTGACTGCCTTGACACAGGGCTGAATCTCGAGATAGCAGCAGAGACGGTTTGACTGAAAATAAAAGGAGCACGGTATCTTTTCCCAGGTGGACCTGGCCATTGGCATTCCGAGCAGAATCAGCGCCGCATTCCCTTCATATTTTCCGCTAAATTCACCACCGCAAGCATGTCTTCCTCAAGATCATCCCGACGAGAAGTCCAGACCGTTGTGGTCCAAGTGCAGCCCCCCGCCAACGTTCCCGCGAACACAACTATCTACCCGGCAGTCATGGTTCGAGCATCCATCCGGTGGTCTTCCTCGATGTCCTATCTATCTGCCATGGCCATCTTGTACAATTCCAACGGGGACGTCGAGTACGCGCTGCAAGGGAATATCAACAAGTCTCCGTTGGAAATCCACCAAGATGCCGCCGCTGGAGGAAGCAGCAGCTCTACGAGAGGGGTTGCTGCTTACTTCTCGTTTGATGACCTCTCTGTTGCCAATGTCGGAACCTTCTACATCAACTTTTCTGTCATGGCTTGGTCCCATGATAGCTCGTCCTGTGAGGTTGTTGGTCAGGCCAACACCAATTACTTTGGTGTGTACTAATTCAGCACTACCAACGGTATGTTTGCTCCAAGAAATTCTTATGGTTCCTGAGTCACTGACATCAAGGCTGTCAGACGCAATTTCTTTGTGGTAACATTTTGGAGGCGAACGATCTCAGTGGATTGGACGGAGTGCTGATGCCTGTCATCCTCTTCTGGGGCTTATTCTTCTGGGGGTCGTTTGATAAATAAAATCACGTCATATCATGTAGAGTAGTAGACTGCGGTGCTGTCATCGAACGGCGTATAGGTAGCATGATTAGGGGCTCAGGGATAGTTCAATAATACCGAATCTTATTCTTACAGCTGTCGTCAAGCTCAGCTTGATTCTGATGCACTCCAACAAGTGTCACCATCGCAGATAGCATACCGGATCAGAAAAGGAAACAAGCTCTTGACCGCGATTCATTTTAACGCCCGGCCCGGGCATCAAGATAATTTTTATAAGACAAACGACGTCATGAGGCTGAGTGGGATGTGATCGTGTAACCCCCAAGTCACGTGAAAAGGAACCAAACGAAGGAAAGAAATTTCGGAGGTATGTACTTGTCGGTAAAACTACGCTTCGATTTAGAATTCCGCACCTAGCTGTCAGGTCTCGTCACATATGGACCATTCGGATAGCTGAGAGATTGTTTCACTGACTCAATAAAGGGAGACCAGGTGATTGAATACAGTTGGAGTCTCATCAAACGCAATTACCTGAGCCCCTGAGTTATCTGGTATTTCGTCATGATAATTCGAGAAGTTCACAAGCAAGAAGATCTGTATTCAAAGCCCTCGCGACGCCTTCCGTCACATAGTTGATTCTGAATTCATTTCCCTTGTTTTCTCCTCCATGTTTGCTTCTTTTACGCAAATGACCGAACCCTTCGCCGTTTGAAGTCAGGGGCGGATATTTCCAAGGTGGACACCCAATAATATCATCAATCACCCCTTCTCTCACCGTTGTTACCACACCATTGTTACCACACCATGAAAATTTGATTCAATAACCAACTCAAAACCATGCAATCAATTAATAAACTTGTCGTTCGTTCTTGCCAATGCTTTCCCAAGCCACCTACGTAGTGACAATCTGCAGGGGTTGGAAGCTCAAGATCACCACCCAGAGAAAAAAAATCAAATAAACAATCACATGCTTCCAAAAAGGGGTAAAATAGAGTATCATGCCTTGGTTTTCCAACCCCGATGATCAATCCCATCTTTTCATCACTTAATGTTCCATTCAAGCCGATTGGTTCATTTAACCCTCCAATCACGCACGACTTGACACCATGATCATGGCCCCCTCCCCCCCCCCCCCGTCAACCGCCTCATCGGATAGCCCCGGCCTCAAAAGACCTTGGACGAGAACCTCGTCATTATCAATGGAGACACACACGCAAACAAGGCTATTGTGGCTTGCTTGAAATGTACCCAAATCCTCTCAACCGCCGAAGTGTGCTGCTGTACTACCCGGCGTCCGAGGACAACGGATTCCCAAATTAGGCAATAGCAAACACGGACATTTTTTTCAGCCCTCCAAAGTGTTTCTTATCCATTTCTTTGTCACTGTATTTTGGGCTGGCACAAATGGAGCTCAGATGGGGTAAACAGGGGGGCTGAACAGAACCTGACAAACAATCCGTTCCCTCAACTAGACCGCAACAAAAAATCAGTTCGAAAAAAAAACTCGATGCCAAGATATATCTGCTTCCCAGAGAATTGATCCCCCAAGCTTTGTGATAAACCTCACCGTCAAGAATAAAAGGTTTGTAAAAACCAAAGTATGAGAAAAGATATTTATATAACCAAATCTAATTAAACGCATCAAAAAAGGGGGGAAAGTCCGGAAATCAGGACTTCAATGCAATATCATCATCCAAGAACCCCTATCCAAAAATCTCACACACAAACAACGCTCAAATCATCGCAATAAAAACAGTGGCAAGTAACCAATCAACCAAACCAACCCTCAAAATAAACAAATAAACAAGAAGAAAAAGATTGAAGGATTCTCTAAAATAACCCCCCATCAATCACAACCACTGTCACACGTGCATCAACACCTGCAGCGGACACTGTGCGACCAGAACGCGCACGGAGCAATAAGCATGCTAAGGCGTAAGGCTCTTACGCTATACCAGGTCTTGGAGCAATGGTTGGATATGAGGCAACGTGCTAAGAAGGGAAGGTTACACTGGGAAATCAGGTGGACAGAAGCACAGCCGCTGGAAGCGCACGCTGAGGAACGAGCTCAGATCCAGGCCGTGTTTTATATTTCAACACCTCTAAGGAAGAAAGAAACAACCGAGAAACATGAGGAGTGATGAAGAAAATTATAAATGATAAAAAGGAATAAATAGTAGATAGTTGTCCCGAAAAGGAACGCAATCATAAACACCACATAAAAAGAGTAAAAGTTATAAAAGGTCTATATAGGTTGATTTCCAAAATACAGAAAAAGAACACAAACTCTACCCATTTCTTATACTCATGAACAAAGAAAGATCTTTCCAAGAAATGTTGAGGAAAAATGAATTCTTAAAAGAAAACCCCCCCCTCCCAAAAAAAAGTATCGAATCGTTTCGACGGGAATTGAGCCCGACGTGGGGGTCGAACCCACAACCTTGAGATTTACGGAGCACTCCTTAAGAGTCTCACGCTCTACCGATTGAGCTAGCCGGGCAGGCTAATCAGGTGATTTGTTAGAAGATCGTGTCGCAATCCCCACCCAACTCAACCGAACCCCAACGACCACATGTTTCGTTCATCATCCACCCTCTCCATTCCGTCTCTCTCAAACAAACACAAAATACCGTTGAAGCAAAGAAACCCATACAACGCCATTCAATTCATATTCATCTTTCTAACAAAACGTCTAGACATAACTTCGCCATCGCTGCATAACAGAACCATGATGTAAAAAAGGTACGTGTAAGGGAATAGAAACAAGTTGAAAGCATATAAAGAAATTTATAACAAGTAAATGGTGCCTCCTTTCCGTTCATATCCCCCCCATCCCTCCTTGTTGCAAGTCCCAATAATCCCGACTTTATGCAATGATATCAAAAAACCCAATTCCTTATTTGTTACACATTCCGTTTCTTGTTTTCGCCTTTTCACATGACTTTTGCGCCACGCGTGACCAATAATCCCCGTTCAATGAATTTATACCTGCTTGAGGTACTTGAACACCTTCTCCCTCTCCTCCACTGGCATGATGCGGATCATCTCACGGATCCCCTTCCAAGCAGGGCTGTCGGCAGCAACGTTGTTGGAAGAAGTGCCTGCGCGGATGAGCTCACGCATCTCAGCAGCAAGGGTCTCGTTCTTGAGAGCCTCAACCTTCTCGCTAACAACCTTGCGATTTTGCTCATACCACTCCGCAACCTCACGATCAGCTGTCTCAAATTTAGCAACACCAGACCAGGCCTCGAGAAGACGTAGGTGACGAGTACGGGCATGGTTAGCAGCAGCTGAGTTCTTGGCGGGCTGGCTGTGAGCCGTGGCGGTGTTGGCGAGACGACGGAGGACGTACTCCTCGTTCAATCTTCTGCGCACACGCCAGTAGAAGAAGCGACGAGCCTCGCGCCATTCCAAAATATCACGAATGACACCCTTGGCCTTCATGCGGCCAGCACGGTCGTGAAGGTCAGCGAACTGCAGGCTGATCTGAGCATAGACGGGGAGGAGCTCTTGCTCGCGCTCAGTCATCTTCTTCTTGACCTCATCGATCTCCTCCTTGCTAAGGGAGGTGTCGGTCATCTGCTTCTTGAGAGCAGCATAGACGGGGTCGAGACGAGCCATCGTCTCAAGCTGCTTGTCCTTACGGTACTTGATACCGATGATACCCTCTGGCTCCAAGACACCACCGCGAGCGTCGACATCCGCGTACATTTCCATGGCGGTGGGGTTGATGGTAGGATCGACGACGACCCACGAACCACCACGGAGCTCACCGAAAGGTGGGATGTAGATGAAGACTGGCTGCTCGTACTTGACCAAGGCATCAACGATGAATGAGCCGTACTTGAGAACCTCGTTGTACATGTCACGCTGACCGCCAGAGAAACCACGCCAGTTGGCTAGGATCATGAGAGGAAGCTGCTCGCCGTAGTTGAAGTCGTTGATGGCCTGGGCAGTCTTGAAGGCAGAGTTGGGATACCAAACACCACCAGCCTCGTTGCTGACCTGCTCAATAGAGTCGGGGTTGGCAGGGTCGGCGGGCGTGACGTTCTCAACGGAGCGGGTCTCGACACCAATCACACCCATAGGGATGCCGCCAATGCGGGCACGACCAACAACAACGGTGCGAGCCCAGCCGCCAAGGGTCTCAACGAATGAGTCCTTGTCGAACAGACCAGGCTGGAAGCCACCCTCGTCCTCCTTGCCACCAATCATCCATCTTACGTCATAAGGCTGCTTCTGGGGAGGGGTGTAGACAATATCACGATCCCAGGTGTCGGTAGCGATGCTGATCGGGACGGGGTTGTTGCGCTTGTCAGGCACGAACGACATCCACTCCACAATCTTGGAGACGCCAGCAAAGTCGTCGTTGGCAGTCAAGTGAGAGACACCGTTGCGGTACATGATCTGGGTACCACCGAGCTGCAGGTTAGAGGTATAGACTTCGCGGCCGAGAAGGTTGTTCAAGGCGGGTGCACCAGTGAGAATAATGGGCTGGCCCTCGATCTGGACAGCACGCTGACCAAGACGGACGAGGTAAGCACCAATACCTAGAGAAAGTTAGCACATGCGGTTTGGGGAAGCAAGCTGGGTATAAAAGAACTTACCAACGGAACGGCAGGTGACAAGGGTGCAGGTGAAGATGTCTTGGTAGGCTCTGCTGGTTGCACCGGCAATCAGACCAGAGCCACGGAGGCACTCAACACCTAAACCATCCTCGGTACCGATGATCGTGACAATTTTGTGGCGCTTCTCGCTACCCTCAGTGATCTCCTCAGTGAGGACGGCGCGCTCGAAGCGCTTCTTGGTATCCTCGTCAAGCCATAGGTACTTGAAGCCAGCCTCAGGCTTGCCAGAGTCATTCCAAGCAACATTAAAGTGGGGCATCAACTCGTTTGCAAGACCAAGACGGGCGCCAGAGTTGGCTGAGAGGTAGATGCGGGGAATGCCTAGCTTACGAGCGAGCTCGGTGCACTTGAAGAAGAAGTTGTCTTCCTTGGGACCGAACGAGCCGATGTTGAAGGTGATATCGTTGGCGACGACGACGAACTTGCGGCCCTTGGGATACTCGGGCGTCTTGGCGTTAATGAGCCAACCGACCATACCGCAAGTGTTGGTGCCTGGTTCACGCGAAACCTCGGCAAGATTGTCCTTGTCGTCTAGAACAAGTTCGTTGTACTCAATGCACTCACCAACAGGAGGGGCGCGGTCGGCAAGGCTGGGAGCCTTCTTGACAGCGCTGGCCCAGCTGTTCTGAATGGCCTGACGGAAGAGCTCGGGGAAGTCGTACACGTACTGAGTGCCCATAAGATGAGCCTTGTAACGCTTGGGCTGGAGCCAGTTCTTGGTCGGGTACGGGGTCGAGACAGGAAGCAAGTGCATGGATCCGATCTTGGTGGTACCACCAGTGGAGTGGAACACCCAGTCGCCCTTCTCAGACTTCCTCTCGGCGTACATTTCTACCTGGATGACATAGCCTGAAGTGTTGGTGATGATAACACGGAGAGGGTAAGGCATGCCGGTTTGAGGATCAGTGCAGATAATGCGGATTTCGACTTGAGCAACACGAAGGCGCCATGCGCGAGGGCCAAAGCGATCGAGGAAGCCTTGGAGAGACTGCTCGACCTCCTGGGGCTGCAGCTGGAAGACAGGAGTGAAGTTGATGAACATGTGATTCAGATCCGAATTGGTGGTGCCGATGATCTCAAGGGCATCGAAGATGTCGTTAATGACACGGTCGGCTTCCGAGATCAGGTACTCAGCAGTGGGGATCTCATCGCGGAGACGGCCGGGACGAATGACGGCGCGAGTGAAGAATCGCCTGTCAGTCTCAACACCCTTGCCAACACCCTCATACATGTGGATGTTCTTGTTCTCGGTGAAGACGGGCTTGATCTTGAACTTGGAGAGACGTCCCAATTCAAGCTGGAAGGCAAGAGATGGCTCGATGTGACGAATGCTGTCATCCTCAATGTACTCGGGGCCACGGAAAGTGTAGTAGCCAGGATAAGATCCATCATTGCGACCGCAAATGAATGTCAAACGGCGCACACGACGAGAAAAGAGCTCATCCTTGAACTGGTGAACCAGAGGAAGAATGTCCTTGAGAATCTCGTCATCGCTGCGGCCCTCGGCGTCACGAATGGCGACGTTTACAACGGCAGAGAGCTCGTCAACACTTTCGAGACGAAGAGGAGGGGCGGGACGACGCTTGCCACTGAGATCGGGAATCAAGCCAGAGCTCTTGGTCTTGGGCAAAGCGTTGTACACCGGCAGAGTCTCGAGGGCTCTAGACAACAACTCATCAGCATCATCGAGGTACTTGCAAGGAACGATGACACCCTTGCGAGTAGGCTCCTCCTGCGTCTTCTTCTCCAAATAAGACATGTCGCTAATAGAGCTGATGCGCTTGAAGTTGTGGTCAACGGGCGTGGCGGGAGATGAAGGGGCAAGGGACTGAAGAGGCAGACCGAACTCGGTCTGGCCAATCTTGCGCAGAGCAAAGTCCCAGGTAACGAAGCTCGGGGTATCAGTTTCGTCAGTCTGGTACTCGATCTTCTTAAGGATGTATGCACGGTATGCGCGGCGGACGTAGACCTCGAGGGCAGCGAGAGAAACCCAAGGATCCTCGTGAGCGAAGAAGAGCGTCAAGACATCGAAGACGGTGTACTTGGAGTCAACGACCTCCTTGATAATCTCAAGATTGGGCTCACGATGATCCCAACCAGTCTCGCCATACCTTGACTCGACAACGGAAGAGCGAAGAATGTGCTCCATCTGGGCCGTTCTCTCCTCAAGGGAGGGCAGAGCGCACTGGATCAGGATCTCACGGGCCTTGAGAGAGACCTTGGCAGTCTGGCGGGACTCGAGCTCCGCCAACTTGCGGAGCACGGGGCGGAGGTACTTGCTGATATTTCCGACATTGGGCTTGTTAGGCCGATACTCGTCAAGAATAGCCAAGATAAGGGAGTTCTTGGCAGCAACCCTGGTGTGAGAAAGGACGGTCTGAACGACCTTCTGGGTGTCATCCTTGTTCTCGTCACGGAGTCGGAGGATGACCTCCTCATCTTGAGACCGGCGACCAGAGAACAAGCGCTCAACATCGGCATACATGGAGAGGAGTTCAGCAATGACGGAGAGCTCCCGAACTTTCTGGCCATCAGCGTACATGTCGAGGACAGCAGTGAGGGGAGCCAGGGTGGTCTTCAATGTGTCGGCGTCGGCCTTGGAGGGAATGTTGTCGTCCAAGAACTTTTGGAACGTCTTGGCCAGATTGCGGGCAGGGAACTCGGCTTGGCGCTGAGAAGCACGCTCTATAACTGAGGTGAACTGCGCGTCCAGCTTCTGAGGCATGCGAGCGTGGAGGGCAGAGAACTGTGCGGCGAACTCGCTGTAGGGCAGCTTGGGATCACGGAGAACCTCAATCAAGTCCTTGAGGGTCTGCAACATGATAACCTGGTTGTCGAACCCGTTCAGAATGTTCGTGAGAGTATTCAACAGCAGAGTGAAACGCTGGGCGGGCTTGTTGCCGACAACGACAGGAGAGCCATACTCGGGCAGCTGACCAATGAAGGTCGAGGCCTGCTTGACACGGCTGGGGTCGTCGAGGGCCAAGATACCGAGGATATCACCGGCCTCAAGAGTAGCACCGGGCTGCTTGATGAGCTGAACGACACCATCCTCCTGAGCAATCAGGGGCATGTACATCTTCATGACCTCGACCTCGGCGAAGGTCTGGCCCGCGCTGACGTGAGCACCATTGTCAACAGAGTACTTGACCAGCTTGCCTGGAGAAGGGGTACGGAGCTGGGTAGGGTCGTTCTCCTGCTCGAGCAAGCAAGTCTTGCTGTCGACGGAGATACGGGTGGCTGCGGCCTCCTCCTTCCAGTAGACGTTGTGACTGCGTCCGTCGAGGAGGACCAAGAGACCACCGTCGCTCAGGGCTCGCACGCCAACCGTGCACTTGGAGCCGTTGATGAAGAGGTGGTAGCTGTCACTGCTAGAGCGGCTGACGGTAAACTTGTAACGGTTGCCCTCGTAGATGAAGTCGACTGGGAACACGGTCTTAAGGATGTCCTTTGAGGGAACTTGGCCCTTATCCAAGCCAGCACGGTACTCGGCGATGCATGACTCGCTTGCAATGTGAGCCTTGGTCACCGCACCGCAAACAACGGCGAGCATGGGATCAGGTCTCTCAGCGGTGAGCTTCTTGGAGATGAGCTCATCAAGCCAGCCGGTAGTGATGGTGTTGTCTTCGAAGGCCTCGGTCTCGAGAAGCTTGATCAAGTACTCGACAGTGGTGCGGAAATCGCCACGAATGCTGAGTTCCTTGAGAGCAACGACCATGTGCTTTCTGGACGCAGCGCGGTTCTCACCGTAGGCGAAAATGTGACCGAACTGGGAGTCTGAGAAACTGTGGATACCACCAGCGGAGCCGACGGAGAAGTAACCCCAAACGTTTGAGCTGGAACGGAAGTTCAAGTCATGGAGCACACCGTTGGAAGGCTTGAAACCCTCACCAGGATCCTCTGATGTGATACGGCAGGCAGTGGTGTGACCCTTGGGAGTAGGTCTCCGCTGAGTCTTTTCGCTCTCAGGGCTCTTGAACTCGAAATCGATCTCAGTTGTGGTCTTGGGGTCCACGCCATACAGAAGTCTGATGTCGCGGATCCTGTGCAGGGGAATACCCATGGCAATCTGAAGCTGGGCAGCGGGGAGGTTAACACCGCTGACCATCTCAGTAGTGGGATGCTCGACCTGCAGACGGGGGTTGAGCTCGAGGAAGTAGAACTTGTCTTCGGCATGCGAGTAGAGGTACTCGACAGTACCGGCGGAAACGTAACCGACAAGCTTGCCGAGGCGGACAGCGGCGTCCTCCATAGCCTTGAAGGTGTGAGGCTTGGCAATGGTGACAGGTGCCTCCTCAATAATCTTTTGATGTCTCCGTTGTACTGAGCAATCTCTGCCGAAAAGGGAGATGTTGTTGCCATACTGATCAGCCAACAACTGCACTTCCAAATGTCTGGCGCTGTCGGCGAGCTTCATGACAAAGATTGGTGAACCGGGAATTTCGCTGGCAGCCGCCTTGTAAAGCTCCTCGAAGGTCTTTTCGTCTGTGACTTTGCGAATACCCTTGCCACCACCACCCTCTGACGCCTTCACCATGACGGGGAAGCCGATCTCCTTGGCCTTCTCGAGACCCTCCTCCCACGAGGTGACACACCCCTTGAGGTAGACATCGTCTGGAACTGTGACAATACCCCGCGTGTCCACGGTGACCCGGTCGACGCCAGTTCCTGACCAGGGGATACAGGGGACTTTGGCGTGCTGTGCAACAATGGTGGAGGAAATCTTGTCACCAAGTGACCTCATGGCGGAACCTGGGGGGCCAATGAAGACGATCTTCTTTGGGGATGCTGCCAGAGACTCTGGGAGTTTGGGGTTTTCCGAGGCGTGACCCCAACCAGCCCAGACGGCGTGGACGTCCATTCGCTCCGCAACGTCGACAATGAGCTCAACGTTTGCATAATTGTGGTTGTTTGTGCCGCCGGGAACCTCGACGTAGTGGTCTGCCATTCTAATGTAGTCGGCATTGGCTTGCAAATCTTCTGGCGTGGCCATGACGGTGAACTTGATGGCCCGCTCGTCGCCGAATGTCTCGTATGCCCATTTTCGTACTGACCGAATCTCCTTTACGGCGGCGATACCGTTGTTGGCGATAAGGACCTGTCAAAGTAAACAGAGCAGTCAGTTGCCGTGCTGCGTTCCTGAGCTATCCGGGTAAACTCACATTGGTAATGACGGTGTGACCATCGTGACTGGCGACGAAATCTTTCACTTTCGATGGAGGGGCATTTTCGAGACTGTTTCCGCCGATAAAGTGCGCGGCCAAATGGTGCTTTTCGGCGTATCTCGCCTTGCCGTTTGGTTGCGGTACTACAACACCATTCTGCGTGCCACTGCCATTGGTGGCGCCGTTTCCGTTTGTTTCTGTCATGGCTGTTGAACCGGTTTGCGAGATCGCAAAAATCTGGTGGTTTTCTGATCGTTTCGTGGTGGGGTAGATCGGTTCGTCTTATTGCCGGGTCATTAAAAGGTCGAGATCGGGCGTCGGAATTTGGAAGTCGGAGATTTCCCGAAATGGATCGATCTTTTAAGGATTTCGGGGAGTAGACGCAAGTGCTGACCTTACTCCTGACAGCGGACTGCGGGTAACCATGCGGCGGTGTCAGCGAGTCTTTTTGCTTGGCAATTGGTGGGATGTGGCAGTTGGCGTGGAGTTCGCCCCTCAGTGGGAGTGGACCAGGGGAAGTAGTCTTCTTTTCTTGAGGGTGGTCGTGTGGGAGAGGAATGGAAACAGCAAAACCTACCAATTGGGGTATCTCTGGTGACAGCAAGCAAGGGATATTCTCTCTCTCTCTCTTTTGCTGAGCGGGAGGAATGGGACAGCAGGCCGAAGATGCGGGAAGATCGGACGACAGAAGAACAAGGACGACGACGACACACAACGCAGGAAACTGAACAAACAGCACAAGCAGCGAAGGGGTCGGGCCACGCAAGGAGTTCAATTCAGATTCAAAAGGAATGAGAAAGGGAGGAAAGAAGGTCCTTGGAGACAAGTCGGGGGGTTCAGGAGGGGGAGGAGCCGGCTAGATGAATGGCAATCTTTGACTTTCTAGCCAGGTGGGAGGTGGTCCACGGCGGGGGGTTCTCCTGCATGGTTGGCACCACCCGGGAAAGCTGATGGATTGGCCTGGTGGAGACGCAAATTGGATCCGGGCAATCCAGAAAAAAAAGTTCAGGCATTTTTCTCGCTCAAATCGAATCCAATTCATCAAGCTTTGGGCTGGTTCCTGTCCACCAGTCGCAACCCCTGCATGTTCCCGCGCGCCGACCCCGAATGACATCTGTGGTCGGATTCGATTTGCCCACGCACCCAAAAGAACAATTCATCCTCCCTTGAACCATATCCGAATTCATCCTGCCGAGGGCGCACACCTAGATAGGGACGGAATCCATTCGGTGAACTGCAGATAGTATGCATCACCTATCGATGTGACATGTTGAGGGGAATTTTACCATCATCAGACCGCCGCTTTTGTTGCCCCTCCTCTGTTGGGCGAATAATAAATTCCCATTTTCCTAGTACCAAGGTACTTGCCCAGATGCAGTCAGGAATCGTCAGCTTGCAACCAGAGGGGTCGGGAGTGTGCAATCGGAAGGATCCACCAAAGCCCAAGCTCGGGGTTCGGTCAAGTACCCGCGTTAATGCGCCATGACAGCGTAGGTACCGCCCGTTCCTTGATGCCTTGGCTTGCGCACCGAGTTTTGGGTCACCATCACCGATCCAACTGCACCAGGACCTTGCAATATTGAAGTGCATGTCTCAAGCTTTTTTGCTTAAAGTGTCTATCCCCTTGTGCATGGCTCTCTCAAGACACCCTGCGGCGTTTCTCAGCACCGAACCCAGGCATCGCATGCCTTGTTTGTCTTGCCGGGAAACCCGCTTCATCGGGTTCCGGTCACCGCCATGCCCGGTGTCCGGGAATCCTCTCCACGGCCCACTCCAGGAGGTGTGGTGGGTGTGTTGCACATCAAGATACGGTACCCAAGAATCCCTATCTGGTAGGTATATCTCTCCATCATCTTCCAGCTACTTCTTTTTAATTTCCACTTACATTTCTCCCTTCCTACGTGATCGAGATCGGTCCTGAGCGCCGGCCTATTTCTGATTGGTCGCGAATTCTAGGAGCAAGGAAGTGACCTGTGCCGGACCTGTGCACTAACTAGAGAAACTCGTAGTTGATCTCAACAACCCAAGATCGCCTGGTTCAACCTTTTTTTCTGAATGCATCTGCGCTAAGGAATCCAGGGGCCCCGTTGATGGCACGGTCTGGTGGAAACCTGGGGAAAGTTTATACCAACACTAAAACTGATTGACAGCGGAGGCCAAAAAATTGAGACATGGGATTGTGCACTAGGGTGCCTTTGGTCCGGTCCTTTTTGCACAAACAACCGACGGCATTAAGAAGTGGCAAGTGATGCATTTTGTTGATTGACCGATGCTGTTGAAAAATTCCCGTCCATGTTCCCGAGCGCTCGAGGTGGCACACTTCACTTGTAGGTGTTGGGGGAAGAAGTTGAGTTCAGACGGCTCCCCAATTGTTGAGCGATCCGGCTCCCCCGGCTCGCTGATTGAAACTACGAAATTGTTAGCGCAACAGAACTAGAATCGGACCCGCAGATCCCCAACACTGTCCGGGAACCGAAGTTTGCCTGTTTGGGATGGTCGGTGGCATTTTTCTTTTTTTGTTTCGTCTTTACAGAATCCTTCAACTGGCACCTTTTTGCTCCACGAGGGGTTTCAGTGCTGACTCGGTCCGCCAACACCTCGGCCGAGAATGGCCGGTGGTTATCCTTCGGTCCGCGACCATCGGACTTCGGAGTTTTGATGCTGCTCGATACCTGTTTCTTCGTCGACCGTGTCTTGTTTGTCAACACCAGTGAATGCAGATGCGCATGTGCTGCAGGTACGCTGGTGATGACAGAGAAGTGGCGTGCTGTTCCATCGATGAAGATCAAACCACCGTGTTGAGACCATGTTAACAACATCACATGCAAACGGCAATACGTTTGCATACACTAGAATCTATGCCTAGCATCCTCCAAGAAGACCCATGCTGCAACCTTTCCCCAGCATGACGACGGGACGGACCGCAAATGGGGCGTGGCTGCGAGTAAGGAACCAGGGGCATTGTTGAACTTTTATGTCCATGGTGATGACTTCAGGTCCAGCAAAACCACCATCTCTGGGGAGAGTTATAGCAGGGGGGACCTTTATAGTTTACAACACGAAATCATCCAGAAAATCCCGACATCAGCATCGAATTTAGAACAACATCGTCCACTTTATCCGAAGGTACATTCTCCTTCCGTCCCCAAAAAAGAACCTCGTGCCTGTTCGTACGCGGTATTCACGAGAACGAGCACAGTCCAATTCATCTTCCCCAGATATCGGGTAACAGATTTCCTGCCAGATCGATGGCGCACAACCACGCTTCGACCCGATCAAGCGGCGCCGGCAATTGAAGAGAGAGAAGGAGGAACAAAATGACCCCACCCACTCGCCAACGGGGCGGCACTGACATCAGAATCGTACGATTTTCTGTTCCTCCCCCTGAAGGGAGAGTCCAGACCGAAGCACGACGCCTCACACACCCCTCGGATCATTCAGCCCTATGGAACATGTTGTACATATAAATACGACCCTCAATTTCACTGGTCCAACCATTCATGAAGACCCCTCGTGGATATTGCAGCCATATTCTGCACATTACGCAGAACATAATTACGCTACTCCTGGCTTTTCAATGCATGTGATACTTAATTGCCCGGTTTGTAGGCATAGATGCTGTCAAGCGCCAATCTCCGGAATCGTGCGCAGAATCCGAGGTTCTGTCCAAGTTATGCTAATGGATGATTCCCAGACGACCATCAGTTTGATAGTCTCAGCTCTTACCGACACCCTCGAACCACTCAGGATATACAACATCAATATTCCCCAGCCTCAGCCTTCTGGCCGGTCGCTGCATGTGATACTCAAGAGCTGACCTAGACTCTTAACAATACTGCACCTTTCATTCCAACGTACTCACATAATAACACTCGCCGCTCCAATCATTGATTATTCCGCGGATGCAGTGGAGGTGGTATGAGTACCAAGGAACTCAACAATCATTGATTTATTATCTGAACAGCCAAAGAAATTCAATTCTCATCTTCTAGATTCAATTCCCAGAAAAATACCAAGACCTGGCTACATATAATTGACTAATATTTATTGGATTAAGCTTCTACCTTACACTCTCCACCAAGATCCCTGACTTTCTTCCACCTTATTTGCAAACCTTCTGTAATTCAAACATACGAACTTAGGAATTTAATCACATTTTTTTTGTTATTCCAAACGAGGTAAGAACTATTCAATGATAAAAGGCTGATCAGAGTTTATACTACATGCAGTATCAATTGGAAAAGCCCACGAGATTCGAGACCACCTAGTCCAGCCCAGTCATCGGCCCGTAACGAATTTGATCAACGCCGGGCCGGAGATCTTGGTCTTGGCAGACGATAAATGTACGGCCGATATTCAGGTAAGATCTCATCAGATTTTGGGCAATTTTGATTTTCAAATCGGATTCACCCAAATCCCCAAAAAAATTTATTCAAAAAAACAAAAACCGGTTGAACTTGTTTTTTTTTGGGGCTAAATCTATTAATTACTGTTCCGAATATAGTCTCTGTGATAAGTGCTTTGGTAGTTGTTTGTTCTGGTGATAGTAGCGCCGGGAACTGTTGACTGGGTACTAACTAACCTACGCATGATAATGCAATAGATACTTGGAATGCATATCCAAAGAGTTCAAAAAAATGCCCGAGGTGTTTTTGGTTCCAAACTTCAAAGAAAAGATTTCTAGAGATCAGGGTTAAGCAGTAACATGTAGAATTGGAGAAATCAAATTAACGCGCAGTCATGGCTAGTGTGATACTACAAGTACTTGAAAAACATAGGTATGTACAATACATGTACCTAGAAATAATCAGTCAAGTCCAGTATGGAAAGAAAACTAGGAAAAAAAGATAGGCACTGGTCGTGAAATCCAACAAAGATAAGATTACTAACAAAACTTAATAAAGTGAATCCATTAGAATAATCAAAAACTAAAATCTACGATAGACTATACAGACAGACCCTCAAATGCCCACCAGCCACCTACTTAGACTAACAGGTATAATGCCCAACTTGAAAATGATAATATTTAAAATATTTCCAGCTTCCACTCCGAAAACTCCAAAGTCTCTACATGCTCAGTCAGCCCTTACCACAACCATGCCATGCCATGCCATGAATATGCTGCTTCTAAAAATAAAAAACCTCGAATGACTTCAAACAAAAACCAATAGTGAATCCTCCCACATGAAAAGCAATAAATGAAACGAGTCAAAACAGGAAAAGAAGAAAAAACAGAAACCAAGGTTCAACAAAAGAAATAATAAAAGTTTGTATAAGGTATATCGTTCTCATCTGTATCAACTTCTCTCTCCTTCTCACTCTCACAACCAACTCTCCCATCGACAAACATCACACCCCTGTTTACTCTCCCTCATACACACAAGTACCCACAGCACGACTGCCCCGTTATCCCTCAGACCAACACAGCAAACCACCTCGAGCAACAACCCTCTTTCCATGTTTAAAAAGCACAACCGCCCCGTCCACCCATTCCCATCCCCGCCCTTTCCATAACCTCCCATATAAAAAAGAGTCCCAATTTGTGTTGTAACCCCATGTTTAAAAATCCCCCCCCGCCCCTCATCTCTGCCATATAGGCGTAGGGCGCTGAAAAGCAAAATTCGGTAGGTAAAAACAACAAAGATGAAACATAAAATAAAAAAAAGCCAATAAGGTATCAAGTTTAAGTAATGTTCCAACAAAACAACGACAAGCAAGAACGAAAAACCCTCCTGCCATACACAGCCCCACACTCATTCCACACAGTGATAAAAAGAAAGAAAAAAAAGACCGTGCGAGACCCATTAAAAAAAGAGAATAATCAGTTCTTCAATAAGTCTCCCCCAAAATATCCTCCAATACCCTCCCACCATGCATCCCTCCACCAGGTACAAGAATCCCCGACTCTCTAGGTCCTCCTCCTGGTCCACCGCTCATCCTAAATCCACTCATGCTCGCCCCGCTTGCCCTTCTTCCGCCTACTGATGAAGACGTCGTCGTCCCACCGCTTTGCCTCCTATTCCCACCTCCCGGCATTGGAATTCCACTTGGCATCGGTATTCCAGTGCTCGAAACATCACTTTCCGCCCGACTATACGTCCCCCTCCTAATTCTACTGGGTGACCTCCTATTACTGCTGCTTCCAGTATCCACCGACGACTCATACTCATCCAACTCCGCAGTCGAGTAACTAACGCTAGAACTGTACGTGTGCCCAAACTGTGAAGGGTGATGTCCGTGCATGCCGAGACTGCTCTTTGGTCTCCCCAAAGGCGTCCGCACTCCCGTCAAACTGGACAAGCTAGCTCTACTGACAGGTCGTGGGGGTGGCATATTGCTGGTGTGATGTGAGTCCGTCCTGCTCGGTGGTCGTGCAGAGGCGTAGCTGGATAGACTTGCTCGACTGCTGGGTCGTGATATCTCGGGGTAATCTGATGTGGATGCATTCGAGATTGTCGACACGCTATTTGGGTTTCGGTTCGGTAAGGGGCCAAAAGAGAGGCGGGAGACGCCGGATGTGCTTAGTCGTGGGACATGTTTGCTCGAGTTGACGGTATTTGAGATACTCGGACGAGAAGAGTGAGTGGGTGTAGATTCGTCTCCTAAGCTTATTGTTGAGACAGATGCGGTTGACCCAACTGTGCGTTTCCTACTGCGAATGGTGACAGAAGAAGGAACAATGCTGACAGAACCACGGGGAGATGCTCGTGGAGGGGTGCTCGTGGGGTTAGCTGGTAGCTTTGAACGAGCAGATTGCACGCGCGCTTCGAGACGCTGCATTTGGGCAGTAAGTGTGCGGATATGGGTAAGCGAGTTCGAGGGGAGGATTCTGTTCGAGGAGGTAGTCGTCGTCGAGCGGGAGCTCTTATTAGTGTTCGATCTGCTCAACGACGGCGATGGTTTGTTCGTCGCGGTCGAGGGCCTGCTTGATACTGGTGATGGCCTGTTGTTCGTAGCCGGTGATGGCCTATTAGACGTTGTCGACGGCCGCGAGGCAGGCGACCGCACAGCACCAATGGTGACCGAACGGTTAGTGCGAACACCTGTTCCTGCTGGGGGGAATTGCCTGGGCTTGGGGGTGGTATCGGCAGATGGAAGCCGTGATTTTCTGTCCAGGGTGGGCCTCTTCACAAGGGAGAGCTTTGGCCTAGACAGTGTGGATAGGTCGGACATGGAAGGTGATGGTGGGTCTTGAACTTCGGACAGAGTATCAGCCGTAGACAAGGACTTGGTATCCGGCGGTGTTGTAATCATCGGAGAGCTTGCGGTAGAATGTGGGGAATTTCCAAAGATCGGCGACCCTGGAATCGACAAGTCGGTGGATATGGTCGACAGATGGCGGGACTCTTGTTTCCTTATCTTGGCTTGCAGAATCTCGGCCTCAATCTTGAGATCTCCTAGTTCCTCTCGTAGTCTTTGTGTCTCTACTCGCAGTTGCTCACGCTCTTGCTCCCCAGCTCTGATCTCCTCCTCCATGAGAACACCCCGTTCTATGGAGACATTGTACTTGGATTCGAGATCTTCCAGAGAGGAGGTGGTATTGCGCGCCTGGCGTTCGAAGTCATCGTTGGCAACCTCAATATCACGCAATTTGAGTTGGAGGGTTCTGTTTGCATCCCGGAGACTTGTGATCTCTTTCTCGAGGGTTCCCTGCGCTTGGTTTGCTTCGCTTTTTGCCTCCTTGTATTTCCTCTGTTTCCGCAGTCAGCAAGGCCGCATATGTCAGAAAAGCAAGGGTAAGGACATGATAAATCATACCTTCCACTCCTCTACCTCATAGCTCAGCGCTTCAGCCTTTTTCTGAAGCGCCCGTTCCCGCTTGTCTGCCGCATCCAAATCCTTCTCTAGCTCTGCCTCCAGTTCCTTGCTCGATGCCTGAAACTCCGACAACTCCTGCTCCAGCAGTTCGTATTGCGCCTTGTACCAGGCCAGGGCATCCGAGGCGGTCGTTCCAGCAGTGGGGGGAGATGATGGTGGTTCCGACATGTTTTTTTTTATTCTTGTTTAAATTGCTGTTTTCGGTTGGGACGTCGCTATGTTATTTTAGGCGCTGTCGCATGTAACTCTGACTCAAGGAAAAGTAAACAAGCTGTAAAGAATGTCTCGAGTTGGCGGCGCAGAAAGAGATTAAACGCAGAAAGGCGAAAGGGAAATGAAAAAAGAATAGAGTCGTGCGTGCGTGTCGTTATCGTGAAATGAGACAGGAAGGCTCGTAGCGTTACTAGGCAGAAGCGCGGCAGGTCATGGCCGATGGTAGCTTCCGGCGATGCGGATAGCGAGAAGGATACGGGAGGAGGAGGAGGAGGCTGGGGTGTGTTTGAGGTGTGTTGTCGTCGGCGGTGGGAGGCTGTTGTCTCGAGTTGTGGCAAAAGGGATCAATCCTCCGTGCCGCCGTCGTTGTTGTGGTCGCTGTCGGGTGTTGGATTGGCGTATAATTCGCAGCGCGCGATCAACTTTTACCTACCGAATGTTGCGCGGCTGTTGGAGTCGTCGTAGTCGGTGGCGGTCGTCGATTTGCGATTGCGCTGGATTGTCGAATGTCGCTGGTCGGTGGTCGGTGTCGGAGGGAAGGTTGGATCCTCCGCCGCAAGGTTGTGGGGACCTGGATGTTTTTCTTGGCACTGTGTTCAGCACTCTGCTTTTCCCCTTGCCGTCGCATGCGCTAATGGCACCATGGCAACCGTGCACGTCCAGATGCGGGCAGATGTGGGGCAGTCGACGTTGTGACCTGCATCATCTGCCTTTTGAGTCAACAGAGTTCCCGCTTTGAACGTCAACACTGTTGAAAGCTGATGCAACCAAGTTAACCTGATGTTTACTTTTGCCTTGGTTTTAAATCTCTCATTTTTTGCAGTGTTCTTGTTGTGGTTGTTGCTGATGCATCATGTCTGCCCCCAGCCCCTCCCATTTTCCTCTTTGTGCCTTTCTTTCTTTCCCCTCTGCTGCTGCATAAACTCAAATTAATTCTCAAACGAGGAGACCCGTCATCGAAGCCAAGAAGACAATACCCAATCAATGGTAAGTCACCACTGCAGACTGCGACCCCAGGCTCAGGTTAAAAAGAGGATTTACCCCACCATATGTTCTGCGGGCGTGATGCAGAGAAAGAGACGGTCTTCTGGAACCTGGGCGCCCCGCGAAATCCATTGGATATGAAACAGATGAACATATTTGGCAAATGTCGCTTTTTATGGAAACAAATGCCGTTGCTGATCTCCGATTGTTCCCGATTGACTGGCCAGTCCGGCATGACCCGCCCGTCAACCAAGCCTCGTCAGCCGTCATCATCATGCGCCAGGTCATGCGGCCAGTTGGCAAATGCCAAGCGGTTTTGGGAATTGAATGAAGCTGTCAGCACGTTCACAAGGACAACCCCCACACCTTGCTTGCTCTCAATGCGTGCATCTTGCACCCAACTATCTATTCGGGAACAAGTATGAGCCGAAAATATTTCCAGTGACGGTTCCGATTCGCATGAATCCAAGTATAACAGAACGTTTGTGGTGGTCAAACTCCTGAGTTACTGCGGCACGTGAGAACTGCACTGCGCCAGTCCTCCCGATATCCCGCCAGCCATAAACGACATAAGCACGTACCCAGCCTTGAAGTCATATACCACACACGTAATTATGGCAGAGATCATTGCGAGGAAGAGGGATCCGCTGATGAACAATTCGCGGTTCCGAGGACATCGGTCCGTAATGAAGCTGCTGGAGACAGCAACGACGAAGCCCAGCCCCCAAATTGGGACCGTCATATACTGGGCAGTGGTGGTTTTGTTGTATCTGAGGCCCCTCACTAGTGCTGGGTACATGTAGGTACTGTATGCCATGACCGACGCGGCGCTCAACAAACACCCAGACACATATCAGCTCCATGTCTTCAAATGCTTCGTCGCCGTCACAACGGACTTCCAAATCTCTTTGATGTCAACTGTCTGGCCACGGTGGCTCGTCCCCGAATATTCGGTGCCTGGAATCTTCACAATCCGCAGTCTTCCTGAGGAACCGCTCTTTCCTCTGTCAATTTTCCCCAGTTCTTTGGAAGACCAGGCAATGCCCAGGTGCCTTCTCAAAAAAATTAAAAATTATAAGTTGGTTACTCGAGGTCTTGGCACACATGTGCATGTATGTATGCAGCGACTTGATATGTGTGGGATGTGGAAGCATACTTTACAGTTTGTGTCAAGTAACTTGGAAAACAAAGGATGGATGAAGAGAAAAAAAAGAGAAAAAGATAGCTACGCCTCGTTTCGATCGAGGGCCCTCCGGGTCTCTACGTCTTGTGGAAGATATGAGCCCGGCGCGCTTCCACTGCGCCACGCAGCTTGTTTTTCTTTGAATTGTTGAAAGCTTGTCTGGTATGAAAGTATAAAGAGGTATGTGGGTTGACTCTTAAGGTTGATGGATGAGATGGTTCCACTCAGAGCTTCTGACGCCTTCCGTCCTCACATCCGTCCTCAAACTGTTGCGCTGACTCAGCCGCCTGATTACCTAGTAGTACACATTGGAGGTTAAGACTGTAGTGCCAAGGGGTCAATGCTATATGGAGGTATTATCCATTAAATTCGCCTGTGTGGAGTCAAATTTGTTGGCCACCATGAAAGTTCATGATTTCAGATGCCTATCTCGATTTAGGTACAGTAGTAGCTTTAAACTGTTACCAACAAAAGATACTAACAGGTGGTACAGAAAAAGAAATGAAGGACTCGGACAGCTTCCTCCACTCCAGCCATTGCCCTTTCAGGTTGCGAACATGAAAATCCATCAACATACATCATCCTCGGTAGTGACTGGGTTCGGAGATGCTTGTATAATTTGCTTTAAGCAGTCCAAGCCTCAGCTACCTTCGCAGTCCAGGCTTCATCATTGCCACGCTTGGCCGTCCAAGCCTCATCCGCGACCTTGGCAGTCCATGCCTCGTCACCGGCAGCTCTCTTCTTTGCAGTCCAGGCTTCATCAGCAACCTTTGCGGTCCAAGCTTCATCGTTGGCACGCTTGGCAGTCCAGGCCTCGTCAACCTTGGCAGTCCATGCTTCATCATTTCCACGCTTGGCCGTCCAAGCCTCATCCGCGACCTTGGCAGTCCATGCCTCGTCACCGGCGGCTCTCTTCTTTGCAGTCCAGGCTTCATCAGCTACCTTTGCGGTCCAAGCTTCATCGTTAGCACGCTTGGCAGTCCAGGCCTCATCTGCAACCTTGGCAGTCCAGGCTTCATCATTTCCACGCTTTGCCCGGGCCGTCCAAGCTTCATCACCCGCAGCACGCTTGGCCGTCCAGGCCTCGTCAACCTTCGCAGTCCAAGCTTCATCGTTGCCACGTTTGGCGGTCCAAGCCTCGTCGGCTACCTTAGCAGTCCATGCCTCATCATTGCCGCGCTTGGCAGTCCATGCCTCGTCTGCAACTTTAGCAGTCCAGGCTTCGTCGTTGCCGCGCTTAGCGGTCCAAGCCTCGTCGGCTACCTTAGCAGTCCATGCCTCATCATTCGAGCCTCTCTTGTTCTTCGCGGTCCAAGCCTCATCAACCTTGGCTGTCCAGGCCTCGTCACCAGCAGCTCTCTTCTTTGCAGTCCATGCCTCGTCGGCTACCTTCGCGGTCCAGGCTTCATCAGCACCGGCAGCAGCACGCTTGGCGGTCCAAGCTTCGTCGGCTACCTTCGCAGTCCAAGCCTCATCACCCGCAGCACGCTTGGCCGTCCATGCCTCATCAACCTTGGCAGTCCAGGCCTCGTCCCCAACTGCGCGGGGGAGGGCGGCGTCGGTCTTTTGGACTGAGGGGACTACTTCCGCTCGTTAGTAAAAAAATTTGAACCGTGATTGTTATTGGGGAGTGGAAGGTGAAATATGAGTGGCAAATGGGAAATGAAAAATGGGAAGTGGGAAGTGGGAGGTGTGGAGTGATAGGGAGGCAGAATTGGGGGACAAGGCAAGGAAAAGTATAGTATGAGGTGTAACTGAGGTTCTGGACATGGGAGGATAGAGTGTGGAAGTGGGAAACACAAAATGTGAAATGGCAGGTTTGGAGTTGGGGATATGATATGGTTGGGTTTGACGACTCGGAGAAAAAGCAGGATAGGTGGGAGGATAAAAGGCTTACCCGGGGCGGGAGCAGCAATAGCTCCAATAGCGAGTAGGGCAATGGTGGTGGCGAGGGATTGACGCATTTTGACGGATGTTTTTTTTTTCCTCAGGTGAACTGGAGAGTGGCTGTAGAGTTTGTTTGGTTTGCTGGGTTCTTGATTTTCTGCTGCTACTGGAGCTGGTGGTTTCGAGTTGAGTTTGAAGTGGTTCGATGGGAACATTTATACTTGATTTCTCTGCGCAGTGGAAAGACTATACGGCGTATAGCTGACGGTGGAGTGAGGAGCAAGCCAGACGCTTGCCTGCTCCCGGGCCCCGTGGGGACACCCCCAGACGGCCGCTGAGGCTTTTGGCACCTTCCATATTTGGAGATGATCGCAGACTGGAAGTACTTGAAGTTTCGATTCGAGATATTGGTAATGGTCACTCACAGTGTGAAACAGCTGTCAGCCTTGGTTATCAAGCCGAGACTTCTGTTGAGGAACATGAATTGAATGGGTCTGGTGAGAGTGGACTTACCGGCTTTCGGAGATGCAAACCTCAGGGGCAAAATAGGCGGGTCATCTGAGCCATATCAACAGTTGTATCGTTATGGTTCTGGCTTCTTATTGGTTTCCAAGGGTTGATGGTACATTCCGGGTAGAAGAACACACTTCATTGGTTTCCATAGGTTGATGATTGAAGGGCCGAAGAGAATGTCGGTATACAATCGGAAGACGTGAAACAACCCAGGGCGCTGTCAAGGGCAATGATGACATTTGTGATACTAGTGTCATCTTCCAGTGCCCCCGAGTTGTTAAGGCTTGCCTGGCATGATGTGACTCTCAGTTTTCCGTCCTCATGTTGCCCTCCTCAAGTCTCACATCCTTTTAGATATGATACAGTCTCCAACCTGTAAGAGCCCCAAGCGCCTCAGGCTCCAAGGTGACCATTTTTCTTGGAAAGTAGACATGAAAGTGTGTAAGGCGAGATTCAGTAATAGCTAGCAAATGGGGGCAACTACTACTTACAAATGAGCCTCGGTTGAACCATATTCTTACAAGATACCTACCTATACGCGCGATTTGACTTGGTTAGAAAGCTTATATAAGTTAGAAGAGTAAATCGTAAAGGTAATATTTCCAAAATAGGAAGGTTGTTTTGGCTCCCCGTTCAGTAATCCTTCCAGGTTGGCTCATAATACCTAAGCTTCAGTCTCACAAGATGACTGGTGATTGCCGGTGATCGGCGTTATTGTACATCTAATCACCCCTCAGAGTCCGTTTTACGATCAATTATTGCGCAAGTGTGAGACATTCATCTCTGAGTAATTGCAAGCCACCCGGAAGTCATGGAACTGTCTCAAGCGGGCTTTTCTTCGGCTTTGACGCTTCATTTGACATATTGAGATCAATAACCGAAATAACTACGTCGCCGTCATAAGACTCCATAGTACAAACCCATGCTCATGTGGCAAATTAACCTTAAATTGCAAGCTATCGTTTGCGAACCGTGCGGAATCCGGGGAAGCTACTACACTCTCGGCACTGTCCCATGTCCCACCCATGCTGACAATAGCAAGTCCCAAAGAAACACTTCGTATACTCGAAGATACACGTGAAGTGCATACTTAACGGCCGCCGGAACCTTATGCGTCACATTCCATAAACCTCCTGCCGAATACAGGTGTACAACCGAGCTAAAGTAGTTACTAAGCTTACATGTACTTGAACGCTTACTTCGATGTCACATGTACTATCTCTGCCTTGACCTGACAGGCGAAGGGGCATGCTTACCAAGCCGAGACACCTAGGTAAGGCTGGGGACCAAGCACGTCTTTTTACCTGTCTCTCTCTCAGGGACTCTTCTTTCCCCAGCCTTCAATGTCAAACTTTCAACCCGAGCATCTATCTCCTGAATCTCAAGTAGGAGTTTAACAGCTTTCCAGTTGCCTTCATACTCAGTGTCAAGTTCCAAAGATACGACAATGGACTCCCAAAGCACCCCCTTTCTCGCCCACCAACACCGAGCCAACAGCGAAGAGACCACTGACAACGACTCAGAGCTAGATTCGCTCTCATTAAAGCCACGAACAGACAGCAATGACAAAAACCAGCACACCTTATCCTCTCTCTTCCACCCAATAATCTACGTCTTTGCAATCTGGGGTTTCATCTCGCTCTCCTTCGGAATCATCCAAACCGTCTTTCCAGACCCATCCTCAACACCCTCAGGATCATCACCAACCTCGCTAGACGTCTACAGACCCTCCACCCTCCCGCAAGGCCTGACCTCCTGCCTCTGCGGCGCCAACCCAAGCGAAGCCATCTCACTCGGTTGCATCTACGACACCCTCTCTTCAGCTTGGCTCCCGCCTTACTGTCGAGACCCAGAACTCACAGCCGAGTTTGAACGCGCCGGCCCGGGCCCGGATGGCGAATGGACGTACTATGCTGATCCCGAGGGGAAAGCAACCATGACCGTCGAGCAGGTAGCTGCCCTGGGAGGAACGGAGAATCCTCATTTTTATGCTTCCAGGAGGTACCACATTGCCCACTGTCTGTTTTACTGGCAAAAGTACTGGAGGATGCGGGATACGGGCGTGGTGATGGAGGAGATGTACGATTCACTGAGACATGCAAAGCACTGCGGGCGGTTGGTGCTGAATCCGCCTCCCGAAGTTGACGTATTGATTGAGGTGCCTGTCGTTATGAATGGGAGCGGGTTGTTGATTGGTGGCGAGGAGGGGGAGGGAGGACATGGTCATGAGCATGGTGGACACCATTGAATTACATGTACATTTAGTGTGTTTCGTTTTGTTACTCAAGTATATTTAGTCTAGGTGTCAAAAGATTGGTGTCCTCAAATTAACTCAACAAACTTGCCAAAGGGAGGTATCATCGTTGTCATTTACCCACTAAACAAATCCGGGAGAATCTTTCGACACATGTGTGTTGTTGAGAAGCGTGATTCTGGCTGAGCACTTCCACGGTCAGTGTAGAATATTAGACTAGGCCGGTGTCTTCGTTGCACATCAGAACTATGAATTGATTTATCGCCTTCAACTCCACTTTTGCCCCTTTTACCCCCTTTAACTTTTTGCCCCCTTACCCCTTTACCATGCGGCCGTGCACCCTAACCCTCAGGATTCAATGACGTAATCGAAAACTGAGGCATTTGTCTCCACAACAACAGACGCAGAAAATCAAGGCTGCCGGTACCGGGAGTGTGTACTCTCGTTTCGGAAATCTTATTGTTACCTAAAACTATAGTTCAGTCGTTCCAAGTCTGTATGTTGTTGGATTTCTGCTGGTTGCACCTTCCGTTTTCACATTTGAGACTTTGCTTGCGACTGCTGCAATCGTGCCTTCCACACCAAGCCTCTATGTGGGGCCGACTCGGACCCGTCCGCAGCCTGAGAGCTCACTGCTGCCCCACCCCCTCATTCTTTCCCTCTTTCAGCAACTTGACCAAACCACTCCAGCATTCGAGTTTCCAAATCCCGCCTTCACAGCCACTGCAACCTCTATCAAAACCTAAAGCCCAATCACTTCAATTCCGTCAACGTTTTCACACATCACCCAAAATGACAGCCCACAAATCCCAAGAACCGGTCATCACATCCGTCACCGAGCTCCCCACCGAAAAAGCAAAATGGGTAACCCTCCAACATATCAACTACACCGACCAGACCGGCAAAGCAAGGACCTGGGAGGTCGCCTCCCGCAAGACCCGGTCCGCCAAATCCGGAGTCGACGCGGTCGCGATTGGGAACATCCTCCTCCCCGCTAACGGCGGCCCACCCTCAACCATCATCGTAATCCAGTTCCGTCCCCCGCTTGATGCCTACACCGTGGAGTGGCCCGCTGGTCTCATTGACGAGGGAGAAACAGCCGAGCAGGCGGCTGTCAGAGAATTCAAAGAAGAAACGGGCTATGCGGTTACGAGAGTGGTGGATGTCAGCCCCGTCCAGGCTGCGGATCCGGGGATGAGCAACGCCAATATGCAGATGGCCATGGTTGAGGTTGATTTACCGGAGGAAGATGGCGAGGGGAAGCTGCCGGAGCAGAGGTTAGAGGACGGGGAGCATATTGAGCGGGTCGTGGTTAGGTTGGATGAGTTTTACGACAAGTTGGTTGAGTACAGCAAGCGGGAGAGGTTCATTGTTGCGGCCAAGCTGTTTCATTTTGCTGCGGGGATGGAGTTTGTCAGGAAGAGGGGGAAGGAGTTGAAGCTTTTGTAAATGGGAGCGATGTGTTGGGGAGAATAACATGAATTGGTCAGTAGACTTGAGAAACTCTGTGGCAGGCCGCTTTTTCGATGAGACGATGGGATGAGATTTTGTTGTGTATACACGTTGGGGAGAGAAGGCAGCCATGTGACTTTCAAGAAGAGACGGCCGCCCACATACTGTGTATGCCGACGATTGCCATCGTCCCTTGTTTCTGAACGAACGGTCAATAACTTTCGTTCCACGGCCTAACCCAAAGCCCCAAGTCCCCGACACCGAGCCCGCCAATTTTATTCACACGGACTGACGTGTTCAAGCAGCTTGCAGGAATAACAGCAAATTATTATGCTGTGCTACTGCTGAGTGGGGCCCACGAGGCAAGCCGCATCTTGATATAGCCTCACGCAACAATGCCAGCTCAACCATTTTCTTTGTGATTCGGCAAAGAACTCAACATAGCGTCTGTAGGATACGTTCTGGCAACCAGAATCAGACGAGTGTTGGCCTATATAAATCATCATTCCTGCCACTCTTCAAACTCTCCTCTTCTCCTGCAGTTCCAACATCCTTCAGTGGGATCGCACACTACCAACTCGCAAATCATCGCCCACAATGAAGCTTTCAAAGCAGCAAATCATCTTGGCCATCACGGCCCTCCTCGGCGCCACCGTTCAGGCTGCCCCGGCTGATCCCGCCCCTACCAGCCCCGTCACCACACCCCTAGATGCCGCCCAAAAGACCTTGTGCCACGACTACAGCTGGGAAAACCAGGTCTCCAAGGGTTCTCCCCCCGTCGAGGACTGTGAGGAGCTTTACACCTTCCTCGGAAAGCCCGGCAAGGACAAGCTCAACTGGTAACCTTTTTCACTGCACACACACCAAATGATCCCAATGTCTTTTTTTTTTTTCTTTTTTTTTTTTCTGACGAATTTTTGTGTGTTTAAATAGGACCGTCGGTGATATCCAGCACAAGATCTGCTACTGGGGCAGGTGTTACATCGGCGGCCAGCGCACCGGAGCCAAGTCTGGCACCTCGAGCCTGGGGAACGAGGACCTGCGCGCCATCATTCGCAAATCGATTGACGATTACAAGTATACCTTCGACGACGGGGTCACGCGCGTGGGCACCAAGGGCCAGCTGCAGTGCAACGGCGACGATTGGGTTGATTGGGGTCTTTACCATTCTCCTTAGAGGTCTAAGTAGTAGTGGCACTTGCCCATTCAGTTGCCACTCTTGGAGTTGTTCGTTGGAGGCCCGGGGGAAAAAGAAGTTGGTATGAGGTTATCGAAAATTTGAGTTGTGGTGTGAAGAATGAGGAAGAAGCGGAAACAGATTTTGGACTGTAGTCGGTGGTTACTTGATGGCACTGCACAGTTAGAGCAAAATGAAATAAACCAAAATAAGCTGCGGGGCTCGTTGATTTTGTTACACATCCCAGGTCGGCTAATTATGCAGCACCATCGCATGATTTTAATCCCAACGTCATTATGAAATCTGATCCCGAGTATAGTTTTACACAGATGATGCACGTACACGTACATGTAGTAACTGATATAGGAAACTTGGATGGTAATTTCTTGGCTATGTGCCAAATGAAGGTATACAATCAGGGGTTATTGTCTTTCTTCTTTTTCCAGAATGTGTCTCTTCAGAGTTTTTCCTTTCTATATTGTGCTGTACCTCTTGTATAATCGCAAGACAAACATCCGTGCCTACCGTCTAGGCTACTTGTCCAGTTCGTCAGGGTTCTTTCCCTCCCTCACCGAACCCCTTCTTCTCCTTACATCCATCCCACCCCCAAACATTTAGATGCCCAACTTTCGCTTCAGGTACTCCTCGAAGGAAGGAACCGTCTCCGTGACCGTGGCGGGGTCGACAATCGTCCGCAGCATATGCAGCTGAACTGGCTTCGTGGGACAATATGACTGTTCCCACAACATAGACGAGGCCGGGTCCCATGGTCAGCTTCCAATGTAGACTTTTGAGGCAGAGCAACGTCATCGCATGGCACCACCTCATTGGGGGCGGGGGATTTCTACTACTTACACACCAAGAAGGGCAGTCGCCAAATTTGCACTACAATTTTTTTCGCGGGAAATTTTCATATTTCCCCTTCTTGTCAGTCTCATCCATTTGAATTGTTTTTCTTGCAAAAGGTCACTGCACGTCGCCGTGCGTGCAAAAAGACGGAAGGGGTAAACATGTTTCTGCAAACTTACGTCAAAACTTATGCAGATCCCAGGGGGGCAAACCTCAGGATTGTCGAACCCGGCCCCCCTGGTTCTTGAGGAGGATGATGTCAAGGTAGACAGGGTCGTGCCGGCCCGTTTGGTGATAACTGCTGGCGGGGTGGATACCTCGGGCTGAGGTTCTCCGGCGGGAACGTCCCGCACGGCCCGAAGGTACTCCTCCAACGAGGGAACTGTCCCGGTAACGGTGGCAGTATCGATTCCCGGTAGCGGCCCGGTTCTGAAGCCCTGCGAAGGGCAAGCAAACTTGTGGAAGCAGTCAGTTATTTCACCTTGGGGTTTTTTTTCTATCTTGATGAAAATGAAGTTTGGGGGTATACTCACACACCATCCAGCGCAATCGCCAAAATCGCACTGTTTTGTCTCGCGTGGTTAGTCACGACATCTTGCGACGGTAGCAAGTAGAGGCTTTGCTTGCAAAGGGTGGCAAAAGCCCTTATATGGATACTTACCCCCATGGCGACGCAAATCGCTGGCGGGCAGATCGTTATCCTGGTTGTCACGGTGGTCTTGCTTGAGGAGAACGAAGAAGATGTCGGCTGCGTCGATGGCTGTGTGGTGACGGTTCGTGTCACAGTGCCGGATTCAGATCCAGAAGAGGAGGAGGGCGTTAGACTTGAGGAAGATGTCGACGACAGCATGGTAGATGTTGGAGTACTGGGTGACGGAGTGCCTATGGTTCTGGCGGTTAAAGTGCGGATCCTTTTGATGACGGTGCGGGTTTGAGCGTCAGGCGCTGGGTCAGGGGCTGCCAAACCATGGTGGGCGGCAGCAGCTGCGACGATGGCAAGGAGCGTGATGATGCGCATCGCCAAGGTATTGATTTACAAGGGGAGATAAAGTTGTATCGAATGCTTTTGCTACGCTTTGAACCAAGGTAGCCGGTTTCAAGAGAAGCTATCGAGGCGACTTATAAGACCGGAGCAATTCTCTCACCGAACGTTCGATGGCCAAGTCGAGAATATCTCATGACTTGTAAAGGACCTCTGGCTCGGTGAGTGGTTATCTATCGATGTTACACAGGGGAGGAAGGTAGGATGTCAGGGTCGCATCAACGCAGCCAATACAGATGGCGCAGTAAATACCGATTGCAACACAACATCGGGAGCCCCAACGAGTAAAATCCCAGGAGCCTGGTTTGACCGCCATGCGGCAGCCTTACCGTTTCTATAAGGGGACCATTGGCCCACACAGCTGAGGGGTTCAGTCTCCGGCATTGGGTACCACTCGCCCGGCAGCACTGGTTTGGCCAAGAAGGGCCTCTGGGCAGCAGCTGCAAACTGTCGGAATAACGTAACCGCTATATGAGCTGCACACCACTCCGCTCATCAATGATAGGCGATCTGTATTCCGTTTCTAGACATTTTTTTGCGAGCTGATTAGTTTGATTTCGGTGTAAAAAGGCTCTGGCTCATGACCCTCAGACAGGTCGACGTCTTCATTCTCTGTTCTCTACAGACAGATTTTTGTGCAGCCGCGTGCGTATTCAACCATGAAGCGGCCAGGCTCCTGGCTAACATTCACTTACTCCATTTCGAGGGAGTATCCCTACCGATGGTTTCCCTGGGTGACGCTGATAGGTGGTCTCGTGTTTGCCACCCTGTTTACCGTGTTTAGCCTCGCGGCAAAGGGGTATTATCTGGAGTGAGGATTCTGCCACTCGAAAGCGAATGAAAGAAAGAAGACGCTAACAGGAGACAGGGTTATTTACACCCGCAATCCAAATATCACCGAGGCCCAGTTGTATTGGTTCAGCCGTGCTCCGTTCTCATGGACAGATCCGGTGAGCTTTCCTCCAATGAAGAAACTGTGAGAAGGAGGGAGACTGAAAAAAGTTATGCAATTAGCTGTCACCAGCATGCCAACCAACAGAACTCCAAATTGGAACACGTACGTCATCTGTAGCTTATAGCTGTCGGCTATTTGACTGACAAGACGAAAGAGGTGTTCACCGACAAGCTCTGGCGTTCCTTCACCATCATCACCGTGGCCGTTGCCGACGAGGAACAGAGCAAACCCGACCTTCTGGAACCCGTGATTGTCTACAAGAACAATCCCCTGGAGAACTGTACTGTTGACAACATCGTCGTTTACCTTCGAAACGAAACAACCATAACGCAGCAATACGAGATTGCATCTTCTCATTTCCTAGACAGGGTTGACGCTCGGGCTGATATCTCGTGCCGCGTGGCAACCAAGCCCCCAGCCACTATCCGGATGACCACCACCCTGGGTGCTAGGCCGGCAACCTGGTTGAGCACCTTTGGAGTGATCACCAACTTCAGCATGGTGTCTGAGGCCCAGTTAGAAAGATCGAATGCCGTACTCGGGGAGCTCCTCATGTCCGTTCCCTCCTGCTTCTTCTACTTGGCTCCTGTTTTCTCTTCAAAAGCTCACCACTCAGTAATAGCGCACCGTACGACTACCTCCTCAAACGCCGTCAACTGAAACAACAACTCGCCTCCATCAACTCGACAAACACAACGGCCGCCCCGAACGTTGGCTTCCTCGACCCCGCCATCTACGTCCTCTCGAGAAACAAGACCAGCCAGCCGATAAGCTCCCCAACCTTTTTCACCGGCTTCCGCCTCACCCCGCGGACAGGCAGTCCCTCCACCGCGCCTACCGTAACCCAAGACCAAACCATGACGCCGCTCATCTACCCTCAGATCATGCCGCCGGACCCCATCACGCGCATAGCCAAGGTGTTCTACTCTATCCTCCTATCGGACCTCGGCCAAGACCACAAGGTAGACACGGTGGTTTCCGATCGCGACCTGCTGATAGAGTACACCGACACGCTGATCAAGGATATGGAAGAGGAGCCGGGCATAGACTGGAAGGTCATCAACTTTTGGAAAAACGGGACCAGCCACATGAAGCCGGGGAACGAGTCGACCATCTACACGCAGTACACCTGCCAAGTGCCCCGGCAGCGGGTGACGGGCTCCGTGGTCATCGCCGTGATGGTGTCCGACATTGTGCTGCTGCAAGCCCTCTGGACACTGTTCACCTGGGGCACAATGTGGTGGATGCAGAGGACAAGGGGGAAGAAGGATTCTGACATCATGTGCTGCGTCGGATGCGCGTACGACAACAAGAGTGGCGGCGGGGGCATGGGTCGGAGCTTGACGGGTTTTACCATCACAGAGGTTGTGGGAGGCAGCGGAGGATCGTCCTCGGACGAAGAAAAGAGGGTGGGTGGCTATCGGTCCTGAAGATGATGTATAAGTAACAACCGAGGTAGGTAGGGTGTTTGTAGGCCACACGTATTTTTAGCAAATCAATTGTGACGTGTTTGATTGAATTTTTCGAGTTGTTCTGTACTTGGCGTCTTTTTGCCAGCTGGTTGAAAAGTCCTCCTGAGTCTATTCTCGTGTGTTCCGCGAATCAAGATGAACTTCTTTGATATTGTAGAACCGCAGTTGTAAACCTTGAGAGTGTCAACCAAGAACAGCGATTGGTTAAATTACAAGGTCTGGGTACCTCCGGGGTGATTGGCGGGTTCCTGTGGGGGTTGTGATGGAGGTGACGGCTGGTGGCTTCCCTACCTATAGAACGTGGGGGGTTGCTGCACCACCAAGGTCACCTCCACCCTCATACACGGAGATCGACTTGAGACACGGGCAACATGCATATAAAATTCAGCACAGCTTGAAAAACATGCAAAGCAAGTAACCGGTAGATTACAATTCTTTTGAGGATATAGCGGTTTTCCTCATTTAATCGATTTGGTGGCTCTGAACCTGGTGGTCTATGGTTACGGTCAGCTGATGAGCTACATCTATTGGGGGTTCTGCCTGCTCTCACTGGAACATGGCCATAGAGCCGTAGTCTGGTAGTCTCCATGCGATGACTTGGAGCGCAGATTTCTTTGAGACAGATTGCTGAGGGCTTTGTTGAACTTTACCGCCATCCAGACCTCTTTACAAATTGCAATTCTAGAATCTCACGTGTATAGCAGGAGCACATTCTAACCCTTCCTCCTACCAGCTTCCCTTGCTCCATCATCACCTCAATCACCAAACAACCTTCACACTCAAAATTGCCTTTATTCACAATGCAGTTCCCCAAGCAAGCCGCAATTATGACCATCGCGGCCTTTCTCAGCACCGCTGTTCGGGCCGCCCCTGCCGAGCCCGCTCCGACCAACCTTTCCGTGCCTTCTGATGCTACTCTCAGCTCCTTCTGCCACAACCTCAGCTGGGAGAATCAAGTCTCCGATGCCTCACCAGAGTGGGACGATTGCGATTGGCTCTTCAGGGATCTTGGTACCCAACACTGGGCCAATTGGGACTGGTACGTGTTGCAAGAGGTTATTGTTCCCTTGTGTTCAAATACCTAGCTAACAATCCATTTATCTCAAAGGACCGTAACTCAGAAGCAAAATAAGATCATCGACCACAGAACTTGCGTTATCGGCGGTCAGCGCTGGGAGAAGGGCGGCTCAAAGGTTGGCGCCGATGACTTGCGTGGCATCCTCCGCTACTCTCTCGACAACTACAAGTACACCTATGGTGACGGTATCGCACGCGTCGGCTCCAAGGGTCAGATGCAGTGCGGTGACAATCTTGTTGCTGACCAGGTAAACTGGGGTCTCTACCACAGCTAGACGCATCATCTGGTCCGTCGGACTCCAAATACATGGCATGGGGGAGGAGCTTCAGGATCAGGGCCATCTGAAGAGGGAGCACAGGGCCTAGTAAAAGTAGCTAGGGTCTGAATGGAGAACCTTTATTCTTATAAAGTGCCACCGCGAACAATGCACCACAACTTCTAACCATGAACATGCCAGGGTAATAATAGCCCACAATGTATGACCGAGAATGGTTCAACACTACACAAGACTTTAACAAAGGTCTTTCAAATAGGCATGGTGGCAATGTACGTTTGGTCGACGTTTATCGTTTGGACACGAGACGTTGATATAAATATAAAGATTGAGAGAATCCGTAACTTTCGATGTTTACTTACAACTCATCAACTCAACCTCGACATGAGCCCTTCAACATGCAATGTTGAACCAAACAAGAGACAGAGTTTAAATAACGATACGCCATCAATGACCGCCAAGCAACCCCACCCGCTCCATCATGCAAACCACAACATATCCAATCCGGGGCTCGGCATTTACTTCCCGCAATACACTAATTACAACTCGGTTACCGCCACCATGCCGTCTTGGATAAATGAGAACCAAAAAAAAAAACCCACAAATTCCCACTTTCGTTCGTTTTTCTGTCTCGGCAGTGGTCTCCGAGATAATAACTATGACATCTGTTCCTCAAAACATCACTGGAAGGGAAATACTAGCTCCGCTGCCGCACGGTTACTATGTATGCAGCGTCGCATTTTGACACGGCATAGGGCACTGTATTTCATCACGGGGCCCGCCCCCAGATTTGGATTTCGCATATATCACTCAACAAAGCACAGTACATTGAGCCCGGAATCATGTCGATCTTGTTCAGATGTGTGCTTTACAGAAAGGGGCGTTCGCGGCCCGTCATGTCCGCGGGACGTAATATCGAGGAACAAGCGAAGAGAGGTCCAAGTCGGCCAAACTGCGGAGGATCATGACGGAGGGAGGGATTTCTTAATTTGGTCCCGCCAAACCTATAAGTATATCTAGGGCTTTTCCTCTCTCTCTCTCTTTTTCTTTGTTTCTCAATTGAAGAAAAGACCCAAGCCTCTGCAAACTTTTTTTTATTTTGGAACAACCCCTGCTGTCAATCCATCAAGATGAAGTCCGTCCTAGCTACCGCCGGCGTGCTGGCCCTTTCCCAATATGCCGCCGCCCACTCAATCTTCCAACAAGCAGGCAGCGGTTCCAAAGACTTTGGCTCAACGTGCGTCCGCATGCCGCCCAACAACAACCCCGTGACATCTGTCAACAGCGGCGACATGGCTTGCAACGTCGGAGGCTCCAAAGGCGTCCAGGGTCTTTGCGAAGTGAACGGTCCGGTGGGGGGGGGGGGGGGGGGGGGGGGGGGGGGGGGGGGGGGGGGGCGGGGGGGGGGGGGGGGGGGGGGCGGGTGGGT